>JANAVB010011248.1:672500-943391 GCA_029216955.1 Iris pallida
ACATCCTAGTTACAGGAACGCATATACCATTCCCTCAACCATTCACATATGAAGGATGCAAGTGAAGAGCATCCTCGTCCAGAATAGGAGAAACAGAGTTCCCAGCGCTGCCACCTTCAGCAGTCTCGATATTTGGAGGACTGTCGTCCCCCTCAGGCGCAGGTTCTTCTTTCTTCACTTCCTCCTTAACAGAGGGAGACCCCTGGCTGATGACAGGAGGCTGCGGCTCCTCCGTCCACGCAGTCTCAGCATTCGGTGGAGATACTGCGAGAACCAAAGACGAAGAAAATGAAAACAGTCAGAAATGTTCATGCGGCTCGTTTTAGACAAGACTCATGCGGCTCAGACATGGGGTATATCCTCATGCAGCTCAGTCATGGGACGTGTGTGCGGACCATGTAGTTTGAGAAGTTTACGTCAAAGTCTTGTATATGAAGCATGCAGTAAAGCAGGCTCTGTTAGGGTTTCAAACCGACTACCTATCCTTACCTTCGATGGCAATGTGAACGTCAAGACGAACGGGGGGCGCGACAGTCGAGGGCAAAGCCGATTTCTTACTCCTCGTCACGGCTTTCTTCACAGCCTTAGAAGCCCTGGGTGCCATTGTTGTCTGATGATCAGAGGAAGAAAATACGACAAGAATCTGAGTCAAGAAGTGTCTAAGAGAGAAGACCGTCCAAATGCCCTTCTATTTATAGACAGAGAACTATGGACCGACGCCTCGAACAAACGCGATCGACTCTTCGGCTATCGAGCCAAACCAGCCATTTAAAGACTGAACTCTTGGGATCCTGTCCCAAAAAGATCTACACGCATGGCATAATGACATGGCAAAGATCCTATGCGGTTCAAATGGCCACGCGGCTGAAAGCAACTAGGCGGCTGAATAATCCATGCGGCCAAGACTTCTATGCGGTCAGGATTTCATATGTGGCTAGAAGAACACAGCCATGCTTCTTATTCAAAGTATTTCAATTTTGCAAATTGAAAACTTTGAAGGGGGTCTTGTAGAAGCATGGAAAATACTAAAGAAAATGACTCATGCGGCCAGGAAAGATCCATGCGGCTCAGAAAATGCATGCGGCTCAGGGAGTCATGCGGCATAAGGAGCTATGCGGCCCGGGGCATTCCATGCGGCTCAGAAGACACGTGGCCTGACAGTGCTCCCCTCCGACCCATGCTGCATTAATTGCTTTGATGGCTGACCCCTCTGAAAAGTTGACAGCCCTGACACAAAGGCAGGTAATTATGACTCTGTCATAATGATGAATCTCTAGGGAAGAGAAAAGAGATCTCTGACACAAACCCCCCGAGAGCCATAAAAATGCCACGTGGCCTTGCCACATGGGCATTCGTATGCGGCTCACTTCTCATGCGGTTCAGAATGAATCCTATGCGGCTCAGGTTAAGAAAGCCTCATGCGGCTCGAGCAAAGAACTTCTCATGCAGTTCAGAGTGAATCTGTCCTATGCGGCTCAGGCCAAGAAAGCCTCATGCGGCTCGAGCGAGGACTTCTTATACGGTTCAAGAGGATCATGTCCATGCGGCTCAGGCGGATATGTACCTATACGGCCCACAAGGATTATTCCCCTGTGGTTCGAGGGCTCAAGTGAGGGCCACTGCCCAGACAGCCCTGACACGTGGGTTTAACCATATGCGGCTCAAATTCATATGCGGCTCACTCGTCATGCGGTCCAGATCCCCCCAGCAGCTCCTAGGACATGTGTCCTAAACCGATTAATTCCTCAGATTTGCTGTCATTAAAGATTGGGTCAAATCCCAATAATCTGGGACACGTGGCAGAAGAATAGATCTAATTTATTTGTAGATATCAGAAGATCATTATAAGGAAGATTTATTCCAATCAGCATTAATTGCTAATGAGATTTGGTGTAATCTACACCTAATGGCTCAGATTCGTCACAATCAGAAACGAATGGCCTGGATTGACCAATCCCCAGGCCGCCGCCATCTTCAAGAGCTAATCATTGGCAACCCTAATGATCACATCCCACTATTATAAATAGCAAGGTGCCATGCCCTTGTAAAAAGGATATATACAAAATATCATAGAGAAATACATATATACAGAGAGACTTCCCCCCATAGTCAGAGAGAGAATATACACAGAGAAAGAGAGGAGCCTGAAGAGCAATAAGAGGGAGAGCAAGAAGAGCATTTCTTCATCAACGCCAACCATCTTTTAACAGGAGCCAAGGCTGCATACCGATCGTCCAAGGAGTAAGGCAGGGCTGTCGTCGACTTCCCGAGCCTCTATCGTCACCTCCCAGAATCTAAAATAAACAATTGTACTTAGACTGCTGTACCTAGGTTTTCGTCCCTAGGCTTTCTTTGTACAAGCGAGTTTGTAACGTGAAGTAAAAGTCCGGTCCTCCGATAATTGTTCTGTTCTTTTATATTTCATGGCAAACAGCCGGGGTGGAGCTGATCGTTGGGGCATCCGCACGGAGGGCGGTGGAGGAGATCGGCGGGCTGATGGGCGTGCTGGAGGCGGCGCGGCTCGAGTTCGGTGTACGGTAGAGGGAGCGATCGGAGCGGCAAAAAAATTTGGGTGCACGCGTGCGAGGAGAAGCCGCTGCGGCGGCAAGGGTCGACGGCGGACGCAGGCGGTGGCGCTCGCAACTCGGAGCGGTCGCCGCACGGGGACGAGGTCACGGAGGCCAGGACGGAGGTGAGTGCTTTGGGCGGTGGTTTATTTGGGTTTCCTTCCCAGTTTTTGGGGTTTTTAGGTGGAGATGCCGGCCGTGGTAGCGGCGGTGTTTCGGGTGACTTTTGGTCGGGTTTGTTTGGCCGGAGGGGCTCGGCCGTGGTTGATGGGGTGGTGGTTTGGGTGTGATGGTGGCGTGGTGGGTCGAGATGTGGTGAGTACGGTGGTGGTGATGAAGGCCGATGATGGCTGGAATTTGGCACCGGTGGTGGTGATTCTGTGTTGGTGGCGGCGATCGGGGGTTGGTCGACTAAATGTGTATTTGTAGAAGCCGATGGTTGTGGTGGTAAAGGGAGTGGCGTTGGTGCCCTGGTTGGTATCAGTTGATGCGGTCACGGCGGCTTAGGCTGGAAGAATATGCAGCCGAGGTAGTGATGTCGAAAGTGGTGGCGGGTTGGCAGAGGAGATGATGGTCGAAGATGGCAGCATGGGTGGCGGCAAGGTGGAGCGGGGAACGGATGGTGTGGCAAGGGGATAGTACAGGGAGATAGTAGAGCTAGGTTTAGGATTTGAGGGTGTCGGGACAGATCGGGGCTAGGGATAGGGTTAGGAATTCGATTGTGTCGGGATGTGTCCGACACGAAAAAATAAATGTAAATGTAAACAAGATTGGAATAAGAATTTGGATGGACACAGACACGATGCACGTATATTTGTGGAGAAATTTGTGGAAGAATCGAAATTTATGGAGAAGTACCTGCCTATTTATAGGATGTGGGAATTCCCAATTGGATAAGGACTATGAATATTTAAACCCAATTTAGATAATTCAATTATTAAATTTAAATCAATACAATCAATCTAAATCCAAATTAAATTCCAATTTAAATCTAGGTAATTTAAACTCAAATTAAATATAAATTATATCTTTAAGTTTAAACTATTTAAATTACATCCATAAATCTAATCAAAGATTTAAATTGCCACAATAATTTAAAAATGTATTTTTCAAAAATACTAATAATAATAATTTCAAAAATTACCTTATTATTTAAAAAATAAACTAATAAAATATTTATGAAATATATATGTATGCACAAAAATATTATTTATTAATAACTGTTTTAAACGAAAGTCTTTTTATACATAAAATAAAGAAAATAATGGACTTGGAAATGTTGGTATGATAGCTAAAATAATTATTACATATATTATTTTGAAACAATAAAATAAGAAAAAATATTTTTTCTAAAAATATGTACGCTCGCACATATTCACACTCGTCGATCAATTTCGAAAAATAAAATTTTGCGCGCGACGTACAATGCAACTATGCGACGTATAAATACAAAATAAAAAACAACTACCAAATTTAAAAAAAATAAAAAAATACTAGAAATTTAGGGGTTTTACATCCTACCCAACTTAAAAGAATTTCGTCCTCGAAATTAAGAATTTGTAGGAGGTGAGAAGACACAAGGGTATCGATGGGGAACAATCAATAACAAAATCATGCCGTAAGAATTCGCGATCTAGATCATAGAAAATTATACGGTATGGTCACGGGTAATAATTGAGGGTCACGATTTCAAAGCAACAATCAAAAGGTTAAGGTTAGAGTTAGTCATGATAACATGTAAAGGAGTAATACGGTATCAAAATGAGAGACCTAAAAGATAGGTTTTGAGAGTAGGTTGAGGGCACGATTTAAGAGAGCGAATTAGGCTTATTCCTGAAATAAGCGATTAGAGGTTATGGTAGAAAATATAAGGCCGAGAATGAGGACAAAGAGTTTAGGATGAAGACATAGCAACATTGAGTGGTGATGGTCATAATTGGTAGGATAGCTGGAGGAAATTATGTAACGTCCCAATCCCAAAATACGTAGGACTAGGAATGTCGACATGCCAGCTGTATTTATATGAAGTATACTCCAATATATGGAAGCCTCGTATAAATACATAAGCTGTAAAATGCAGTAAAACCATAACTAATCTCATCCACACAAAATAAATGAATAGAAGATGTCATATAATGAGAATAAATTGTCTTGATACAATATGTTGGGCGAAGACAAATCCACTACCAACAAGATAAGGAAAAATACAAGAGAAAGAATAACTTTGGCGAGCGAAGCGAAGACGATCCAAGTGCAATCATCCTCGAGAAATAGCAATGAACACGGCTAGAGGTAAAGCACCTGCGAAAGATGATAGCACACACCTGGGGAGATAACCAGGTCCTCAGAGGGACGTAACAAGACACATAATAGCATGCCATATAAACTGAATAAATATTGCTCAAATAAATAAGTAAATCGAATTATAACATGGTCCAATACACACCTACTGAACGAGCGTACCATCCCCCCAACCAAACAAGGACATAAGATGGTAAACTAATTCACGGTAACGTATCTTCCCATGCTATGAATCCAATATGGTATCCGGACCCCAACAAGGTTCAATACCTTCTCA
This sequence comes from Iris pallida, assembly GCA_029216955.1. Classification (NCBI taxonomy): domain Eukaryota; kingdom Viridiplantae; phylum Streptophyta; class Magnoliopsida; order Asparagales; family Iridaceae; genus Iris; species Iris pallida. The sequence goes on from JANAVB010011248.1 coordinate 677,646, forward strand.
TCGAAGTAGTAAGTTACACCTACAACCAAACAAGGATAAGATGTGACAAACTAATTCGCGATAAGTTATTGTTCCAAGCCACGGTCAGATACAAGTACCCAAACCAAAGGTACTCGTACCTAACGGATAAGGGCGCCTAACCAAATCTAGGTGAATGCAGTTTAAGAACAGTTCATGGTCGCATGACTACCCAGTCAAGTCGAGAAAATACCAATGCAGTACCTCAGTAGCGAGTCACAACACCATATACTATTCCTCAGTATCGAGCGAGTCTATAGCATACAGTCTACCTATCGTTCCTCAGTAGCGAGCGAGACTACGATAGATAGGGTGGTAGTCAACTTCCAATCATGTTCTTCCCGCCCAATGCTAACTCTATAACCGCTAAGTCAAACTAGCATGCAACCTCTATTAGCGGTTATTCCTATCGTACGGCTTATACGTACTGGTGGCTAGCCAATCACGCACTTTCGTGTTCTACATGCGACACACAACTTCGTGGTACAACATGTCAAGGCCATGAATGCAACACACAAAGGTGGTCCCTTAATTCTAGGTTTAATGTGTAAGAAAATAATACATAGCAAGAAACTGAACAGTAAATTCTAACAGGTTATGCCATGTATCACAGTTTATTTTGCATAAAGAAAATAATGAACATGCACGAAATATGAGCTAAAATAATTAAACAGCTAATGGCAAGGTGTCTTGCCTGGTATAGCGCCTGGTGTGCTGTGATAATCAAGCTAGCATGAACTGCGACTTTGGTGTAATAACTACACAAGATGACCTCTGATGGTGGCACGGACAGTCCCATTAGGTCCAGAAGGGTCAATTTAGTTAGGGTTGACATAAGGTAGACTCGAAATGGGCAGAGGAATAGGAAAAGATGGGTTGAATCACGAGATGGAGAAAATCGTAGGAAGTCAATTAATAGAATTGGGTTAAGAAAATGTTTTTAAACAACTTATTAGTCTTTCAATTAAATACAAAAGAAAATCGAAAGTCATTTTTAAGGCAAAAGCTCTAAGTTTGTCAAAATAAGTTTTAGTAGGAAACTATATATTTTTATTAGCCAAAAATTAATAAACTAGAAATTTATAGTATAATTTGGTGAGTACTTTTATTGACCAATATATTCTTAGAAAATACAAAATCCAAAAAGTAAAACAAATAGATAATCTAGGGCTATAAAATAGATTTTTGTCAACGTACTATTTTTGGTAAAATCTTCCTTTGAGAATATTTGGAATAATATTATCGTAGAAATTTCTAAAAGTAATAATGTTTGCAAAAAAATGGTTTTAGCAATAAGAGCAAAATAATCATAATAAAATACTATGAATAATAATAATAAGGAAAAACACTTGTAACCATCTACATAGTAATAATAAAACTAGTAACAATAATTTAAAATGATGAAAGTAATAATAATAGTAATGATAAAGAAAATAATAATTATAATAAATAACAACACAGAATGATAATAATAATAATAGTAATAATAATAATAACAATAATAAAGATAATAATAATAATAATAATAAAGATAATAATAATAATAATATTAATAAGAACCTTAGTCAATTGTAAATAAAGAATTTACTGTTAATAATAATAATATTAATAATAAATAACAATTAAAATATAACAATATTGTTAATAGGTACTATAAGAAGAAAGATGAAAAAAATATTAAACAAACTAAACAATCTTAATAAAAAAAACAAATAAAACCAAAAATACCAACCAAAGAAACAAAACGCCCAAATCCAGCAGGTCTCCTCTTCCCGAGGAGAGAGTCACAGGAAACAACTAAAAAAACTCAACCCATAATTAAAAAGGAGGGGAAAGAGAGAGAGAGAGAGAGACGAGAGGGAGAGAGAAGCTGAGAGAGGCAGAGATCGGAGGCGGTCCGGCGGAGAAGGGGGTTCGAGCGGGGCGGCAGAAGGGAGAGGGGACGGCGAAGGGATGTTCGGGGAGCGGGCGGCGGCCACGCGGCTCGGTCGACGCTGCGCGAAGGGGGAAGGGAAAGGCTCAGGCGACGCTGCTGCGCCGGCGTCGGTGGAAGGGGGTTTTGGAGAGGCTCGGTCGGGGCTGACAGCGGGAGGAGACGTGGCAGCTCCGGTCGTGGTGACGCGGTACGGTGCTCGCCGGCGGAGCTGCCGGAGAGGTCGGAGGGAGGGGCATGCGCTCGGCGGTGACACTCCAGAGAGGCGGAGGAGACCGCGGCTGCACTATGCAGGGCCGTCGTCAGCGAGCGGAGGCACAGATACGGGGTCGTCGGCGGCACGGATGCGCGTGCTCCGTGGAGCGGCGGACTGAGAGAGGGTTTCAGGCGGTGGTTCAGTGGCCGGACGGCGAGCGGAGGTCGGGCTGAGAGCGGGAAGGAAGAGCGGCGGTCGCGGCGGTCAGGTGAGTCTAATTAGGGTTTTTATTTTTGGTTTTTCTCTGGTCGTCGGCGTTGGCGTCGGTGACGGTGGTGGTGATTGCCAGCGGGTTGGCCGAGGTTTGGAGGGGGTTTGGCCGAAGGGAAGATGGTGGTGATACTATTGGTGGTGGCGGCCTACCACGGCAGTGGCCGCGATGGTGGTGTCGGTGATATGTTAATGGTGGTGGTAATGGCGGGTCAACGGGGACGCTGTGGCGGTGTTGGTGTCGGTGGGCGATGGTAACATAGGTGGTGGCAGTAATGGCGTTTGGGACAGGGAACGATGGCAGGGGATTCTTGTGTGCTGATGGCGACAACAAGGTTGTGGTCGAAGGTGTCGATAACTGTGACGGTCGGAAGTCGTCGGGGTGGTGATCTAGGAAAGATGGCTGGGTCGGGATTTGGTCGGTGGTTAGGGATAGGATTAGGATGGTGTCGGGGTGTGTCCGACACGGGAAAGATAATGTAATTGTAAATAATGGAATAAGATTGTGGACTGGGAGGGAACACGGACACGATGCACGGATCTTTGGGTTGTGGAAATTGTGGAAGAATAATGTGGAGTACCTGCCTATTTATAAGATATGGGAATTCCCACTTAGATAGGAACTAGGAATAGTTTAAACCCAATTTGGATATTTTCTAATTTAATTTAAAAACAATCAAATCCAAATCCAAATCCAAATCCAAATCTAAATTAAATCAAATTAAATCTCTTAGTTTAAAATCAAATCAATTTCGAATATAAATATTAGTTTACTATTTTAAATGTATCCATGGAATCAAATCAAAATTTAAATCTTCACAATAATTTCGAAATATATTTTCCAAAATTATTAATAATAATAATTTCGAAAATTACATTAATCTATTTAGATATCTTTGAATAATAAATTATTAATATTAATAAATCTCAAAAATTATCTTTTTATTTAAAATAGACTAATAAATAATTTTGCAAATATATGTATGCACTAATAATGTACACATGATTATGTTTTTTTTCCTAGTATACAATAAAATATTATTTATGATTAATAACTGCTAAAATTAAAAATGCTTTTTATAGCAAGAATAATAATTATATAATATTTTGAAAGCGTATAATATAATAAAAAATATTTTTCTAAAATATGTACGCTCGCACATATTCGCACTCGACGAGCAAGAAAATAAATTTCGTGCGCGACGTACAATACGACTACGTGACGTACAATACAAAATTTTAAATCAGTACAAATAAAAGAAAAAAATATTAGAAATTTAGGGGTTTTACATCCTACCCAACTTAAAAGAATTTCGTTCTCGAAATTAAGAATTCGTAGGGGGGGTGAGAGGACACAAGGGGGTATCAATGGGGATCCAACGATGACAATGTTTTCATCATGTCGAAAGAAATCGTGATCTAGATCGTAGAAAAACAATACGATAGGGTCACGGGTAATGAATGAGGGTCACGATTAATAGAATGAAAAAGATTCACTTTAATTAAGCGATTAGAGGGTCTTGATAGGGTCGAGTTGTTTAGGATGAAGATATAGCAATATCGAGGGAGAATGGTCATAGCCGATAGGAGGGCTAGAGGGAGTTCTAGTATAACGTCTTCGCCCTCCTAAAATAGATGAAGGCGAAAGAAATATAGAGTTCGAAGAAGGCGTTATCGAATACTAATAAATGATTCAAGGACGACCGAAAAATTTCAAAAGGAGTTGCCAAGGCAGTCGTGGATGGGATTGTAAGGGCCAAGTTTAATTATATCTCCATCCACGTAGAATAATAGACAAAAGCGAACCAAAGTGCACTTGGTTGATCAGACCATTATGCACCGGTTCTGATTAGACAATAGGCTAGTGAGCGTGCTCAATAGCATAAGTCATGAACAAACTCGATAAGGAATAAGCTTGCAAAAACTAGGCTACATTAGCATCATTAGTCAAAACGGTAAATGCATAGGTACGAGAGATCAAGATTTAAAGAAGGTGGAATGATTCTAAGTCATACAATCGTCCTATAGTCTTCTTGTCCAAGTCCTTGGTTGGCTAGACGGGTTAGGTCCTCTAGATTCTAGGATCTAAATAAGCTTGCTAATATAGGTCACTAGGTCAAAAGGGGTTGCTAGTTCATAAGGTATTCTACCCAACTTAAAGAATTAAACTAATGGTGTTTTGGGACAATTAACTAGTAGGGTCAATCTCTAGCGAGCACGAAGGGAAGATAAGAATAGGGATGGAATGAAGCAAGCAAGATGCAATTGATGAGTCACACGGTAGATAGAATCAAGAAAAGAGGTCAAGTATGTGGATGAGATCCTAGACTTCTAATCCTATACGCAGGCTTGCTTGGTACGGTAAAGTAACCAAACAATTTATCTTGACCTGCATGGGCCACCACAAAAACATGTAACGCCCCAGTCCCAAAATATGCAGGACCAGGAACGTCGACATGCCAGCTGTATTTATACGAAGTATACTCCAATATATGGAAGCCTCGTATAAATACATATACTGTAAAATACAGTAAAACCACAACTAATCTCATCCACATAAAATAAATGAATAGAAGATGTCATATAATGAGAATAAATTGTCTTGATACAATATGTTGGACGGAGACAAATCCACTACCAACAAGATAAGGAAAAATACATGAGAAAGAATAACTTTGACGAGCGAAGCGAAGACGATCCAAGTGCAATCATCCTCGAGAAATAGCAATGAACACGGCTAGAGCTAAAGCACCTGCGAAAGACGATAGCACACACCTGGAGAGATAACCAGGTCCTCAGAGGGACGTAACAAGACACATAATAGCATGCCATATAAACTGAATAAATATTGCTCAAATAAATAAGTAAATCGAATTATAACATGGTCCAATACGCACCTACTGAACGAGCGTACCATCCCTCCAACCAAACAAGGACAGGAGATGGTAAACTAATTCACGGTAACGTATCTTCCCATGCTATGAATCCAATATGGTATCCGGACCCCAACAAGGTTCAATACCTTCTCATCGAAGTAGTAAGTCACACCTACAACCAAACAAGGACAAGATGTGACAAACTAATTCGCAACAAGTTATTGTTCCAAGCCATGGTCTGATATAAGTACCCAAACCAAAGGTACTCGTACCTAACGGATAAGGGCACCTAATCAAATCTAGGTGAATGCAGTTTAAGAACAGTTCATGGTCGCATGACTACCCAGTAAAGTCGAAAAAAATACCAATGCAGAACCTCAGTAGCGAGTCACAACACCATATACTATTCCTCAGTATCGAGCGAGTCTATAGCATACAGTCTACCTATCGTTCCTCAGTAGCGAGCGAGTCTACGATAGATAGGGTGGTAGTCAACTTCCAATCATGTTCTTCCCGCCCAATGCTAACTCTATAACCGCTAAGTCAAACTAGCATGCAACCTCTATTAGCGGTTATTCCTATCGCACGGCTTGTACGTACTAGTGGCCAGGCAATCACGCACTTTCGTGTTCTATATGCGATACACAACTTCGTGGTACAACGTGTCAAGGCCATGAATGCAACACACAAAGGTGGTCCCTTAATTCTAGGTTTAATGTGTAAGAAAATAATACATAGCAAGAAACTGAACAGTAAATTCTAACCGGTTATGCCATGTATCACAATTTATTTTGCATAAAGAAAATAATGAACATGCATGAAATATGAGCTAAAATAATTAAACAGCTAATGGCAAGGTATCTTGCCTGGTAGAGCGCCTGGTGTGCTGCGATAATCAAGCTGGCATAAACTGCGACTTTGGTGTAATAACTACACAAGATGACCTCTGATGGTGGCACGGACAGTCCCATTAGGTCCAGAAGGGTCAATTTAGTTAGGGTTGACATAAGATAGACTCAAAATGGGCAGATAAATAGGAAAAGATGGGTTGAATCACGAGATGGAGAAAATCGTAGGAAGTCAATTAATAGAATTGGGTTAAGAAAATGTTTTTAAACAACTTATTAGTCTTTCAATTAAATACAAAAGAAAATTGAAAGTCATTTTTAAGGCAAAAGCTCTAAGTTTGTCAAAATAAGTTTTAGTAGGAAACTATATATTTTTATTAGCCAAAAATTAATAAACTAAAAATTTATAGTATAATTTGGTGACTACTTTTATTGACCAATATATTCTTAGAAAATACAAATCCAAAAAGTAAAACAAATAGATAATCTAGGGCTATAAAATAGATTTTTGTCAACATACTATTTTTGGTAAAATCTTCCTTTGAGAATATTTGGAATAATATTATCGTAGAAATTTCTAAAAGTAATAATGTTTGCAAAGAAATGGTTTTAGCAATAAGAGCAAAATAATCATAATAAAAATACTATGAATAATAATAATAAGGAAAAACACTTGTAACCATCTACATAGTAATAATAAAACTAGTAACAATAATTTAAAATGATGATAGTAATAATAATAGTAATGATAAAGAAAATAATAATTATAATAAATAACAACACAGAATGATAATAATAATAATAACAATAATAAAGATAATAATAATAATAATAATAATAATAATAATAATAAAGATAATAATAATAATATTAATATTAATAAGAACCTTAGTCAATTATAAATAAAGAATTTACTGTTAATAATAATAATATTAATAATAAATAATAATTAAAATATAAAAATATTGTTAATAGGTACTATAAGAAGAAAGATGAAAAAAATATTAAACAAACTAAACAATCTTAATAAAAAAACAAACAAAACCAAAAATACCAACCAAAAGAAACAAAACGTCCAAATCCAGCAGGTCTCCTCTTCCCGAGGAGAGAGTCAGAGGAAACAACTAAAAAAACTCAACCCATAATTAAAAAGGAGGGGAAAGAGAGAGAGAGACGAGAGGGACAGAGAAGCTGAGAGAGGCGGAGATCGGAGGCGGTCCGGCGGAGAAGGGGGTTCGAACGGGGCGGCGGAAGGGAGAGGGGATGGCGAAGGGATGTTCGGGGATGCGGGCAGCGGCCACGCGGCTCGGTCGGCGCTGCACGGAGGGGGAAGGGAAAGGCTCAGGCGACGCTGCTGCGCCGGCGTCGGTGGAAGGGGGTTTTGGAGAGGCTCGGTCGGGGCTGACGGCAGGAGGAGACGTGACAGATCCGGTCGTGGAGACGCAGTGCAGTGCTCGCCGACAGAGCTGCCGGAGAGGTCGGAGGGAGGGGCATGCGCTCGGCGGTCACACTCCAGAGAGGCGGAGGAGACCGCGACTGCACTACGTAAGGCCGGTGTCAACGAGCGGAGGCACAGATACGGGGTCGTCGGCGGCGCGGATGCGCGCGCTCCGTGGAGCGGCGGACTGAGGGAGGGTTTCAGGTGGTGGTTTAGTGGCCGGACGGCGAGCGGAGGTCGGGCTGAGAGCGGGAAGGAAGAGCGATGGTCGCGGCGGTCAGGTGATTCTAATTAGGGTTTTTTATTTTGGGTTTTTCTCTGGTCGCCGGCGTTGGCGCCGGTGACGGTGGTGGTGATTGCCAGCGGGTTGGCCGAGGTTTGGAGGGAGTTTGGCCGGAGGGAAGATGGTGGTGATACTATTGGTGGTGGCGACCTGCCGCGGCAGTGGCCGCGGTGGTGGTGTCGTTGATATGTTGATGGTGGTGATAATGGCGGGTCAACGGGGACGCTGTGGCAGTGTTGGTGTCGGAGGGCGGTGGTGACATAGGTGGTGGCAGCAATGGCGTTTGGGACAGGGAACGACGGCGGGGGATTCTTGTGTGCTGATGGCGACAACAAGGTTGTGGTCGAAGGTGTCGATAACTGTGACGGTCGGGAAGTCGTCGGGGTGGTGATCTAGGGGAGATGGCTGGGTCGGGATTTGGTTGGTGGTTAGGGATAGGATTAGGATTTTGTTGGTGTCGGGGTGTGTCCGACACGGGAAAGATAATGTAATTGTAAATAATGGAAGAAGATTGTGGACTGGGAGGGAACACGGACACGATGCACGGATCTTTGGGTTGTGGAAATTGTGGAAGAATAATGTGGAGTACCTGCCTATTTATAGGATGTGGGAATTCCCACTTAGATAGGAACTAGGAATAGTTTAAACCCAATTTGGATATTTTCTAATTTAATTTAAAAACAATCAAATCCAAATCCAAATCCAAATCCAAATCTAAATTAAATCAAATTAAATCTCTTAGTTTAAAATCAAATCAATTTCGAATATAAATATTAGTTTACTATTTTAAATGTATCCATGGAATCAAATCAAAATTTAAATCTTCACAATAATTTCGAAATATATTTTCCAAAATTATTAATAATAATAATTTCGAAAATTACATTAATCTATTTAAATATCTTTGAATAATAAATTATTAATATTAATAAATCTCAAAAATTATCTTTTTATTTAAAATAGACTAATAAATAATTACGCAAATATATGTATGCACTAATAATACATACATGATTATGTTTTTTTCCTAGTATACAATAAAATATTATTTATGATTAATAACTGCTAAAAATAAAAAGGCTTTTTATAGCAAGAATAATAATTATATAATATTTTGAAAGCGTATAATATAATAAAAAATATTTTTCTAAAATATGTACGCTCGCACATATTCGCACTCGACGAGCAAAAAAATAAATTTCGTGCGCGACGTACAATACGACTACGCGACGTATAATACAAAATTTTAAATCAGTACAAATAAAAGAAAAAAAAATTAGAAATTTAGGGGTTTTACAAATTAAAGTACAAGTGCCTTCGTCCTTCCAAAATCGGTGAAGGCGAAAGCGATATAAGGAGTTCAAATGACGACATCATCAATTACAAATACGTGGTTCAAAGGCGGCCGTATAAATTTTAAAAGAATCGTTGAGGCAGTTGTGGATGGGATTCTAAGGGGTAAGTTTAAGTACATCACATCCACGTAGATTGAAAAGGCGAACCAAAGTGCACTCGGTTGATCAGACCATCATACACCGGTTCTGATTAGACAACATGTTAGTGAGCGGCCGCTCAATATCATATGCCTTGATCAAGCTCGATAAGGAATTAGCTTGCAAATACTAGGCTATATTAGCATCATTAGTCTAGATAGTAGAACATAGGCATGATGGTAGATGAAATAAAAACAAATATGAATAGTCTAAGAGTCATAAGGATCTAAGTCTTGTTTATTCCTATACCATCATTCTACGGTTTTATTGACCAAGGCTTGGTTGGCCAAATGGGTTAAATTCCTCTAGTCTTTATGGTCTAGATACTACTATTTGTATTCCCTTAATGGTCAAGGGTGTGTCAGGTCGTGGGGTATTCTACCCAACTTAAAGAATTAAGCTAAGGATGTTTGGGACATCTAACTAGTAGGGTTAATCTCTAGCGAGCACGAAGGAAAGATAAGAATAATGATAGAAGGAATCAAGCAAGATACAATCGATGAGTCGGTCGAAATATGGAATCAAGGAAAATGTCAAGTATGTGGATGAGATCCTAGACTTCTAATCCTATTCGCAGGCTTGCTTGGTACGATAAAGTAACCAAACAATTTATCTTGACCTGCATGGGCCACCACAATAATATGTAACGCTCCAGTCCCAAAATACGTAGGACTAGGAACGTAGACATGCCAGTTGTATTCATACAAAGTACGTAGGCTTCATATGGATACATAAGCTGTAAAATGCAGTAGAACCATGACTAATCTCATCCACACAAAATAAATGAATAGAAGATATCATAAAATGATAATGAATTATCTTGATACAATATGTTAGGCAGAGACAAATCCACTACCAACATGTAAAGGAAAAATACATGGGAAGTGAAATAAGTTTGGCGAGCGAAGCGAAGACGATCCAAGTGCAATCATCCTCGAAGAAATAGCGATGATCACGGCTAGAGCTAGAACACCTGCGAAAGACAAGAGCACACACCTGGCGAGATAACCAGGTCCTCAGAGGGACGTAACAAGACACATAATATCATACCATATAAACTGAATAAATATTGCTCAAATAAATAACGCAATTGAATTATAACATGGTCCAATACACACCTATTGAACTAGCTTACCATCCCCCCAACCAAACAAGGACAGAAGATGGTAAACTAATTCACGGTGACGTATCTTTCCATGCTAGGAATCCAATATGGTATCCGGACCCCAACAAGGTTTAATACCTTCTCATCGAAGTAGTAAGCCACACCTACAACCAAACAAGGACAAGATGCGATGAACCAATCCGCGATAAGTTATTGTTTCAAGCCACGGTCAGATACAAGTACCCAAACAAAGAGTACTCATACCTAACGGATAAGGGCGCCTAACCAAATCTAAGTGAAATGTAGTTAAGAACAATCCTTCCTACGCATGGGCCCTGGCTAAATAGGATCGGCATAGTCCCCCCTTGGGGCACCAGAGGCCTAAGCAGTAGGAGCATAACGTTCCGCAGAACGTCAGTGGCCGTCAGTAATCTTGTGTCATAAATCCCGTATCTCCAGCGGAGCTTCCGGGTCACAAGAGAAAGTGCATCAAAGCCCATACGCAAAGGAATTGTCCTCCCCGCCCAATGCCTACTATGTTGCATCCACAACAGAGAACCTCTATAACCGCTAAGTCAAACTAGTATGCAATTCTATTAGCGGTTAAACCTATCGCACGGCTTATACGTACTGGTGGCCAGCCAATCACGCACGTCCATGTTCTACATGTGACACACAACTTTGTGGTACAACGTGTCAAGGCCAACGAATGCAACACACAAAGGTGGTCCCTTAAATCTAGGTTTAATGTGTAAGAAAAATAATACATAGCAGGAAATATAAATGAACAGTAAGTTCTAACAGGTTATGCCATGTATCACAGTTTAGTTTGCATAAAGAAAATAATGAATAGTGCATAAAATATGAGCTAAAATAAATAAACAGCAAATGACAAGGTGTCTTGCCTGGTAGGACGCCTGGTGTACTGCAATAATCAAGGTGGCACGAACTGGAACTTCGGTGTAATAACTATGCAAGGTGACCTCTGATGGTGGCACGGACAGTTCCATCGGGTCCAGAATGGTCAGATTAGTTAGGGTGGACATAAGGTAGTATGGAATTGGTAAAGGAATAGGAATAGTAGGACTAGCCATGGACATGAGATTGATCAATAGAATTTGGATAAATAATATATATGATTTTAGGAAATTATTTATAATAAATGAGAACTTATATTTTTGCAAGTAAAAAAAATAGTGTTTAGATAAATACTAAAATATAAAAGAACTGTGTTCACAGAAAACTCTTAAGTTTGTAGAAATACAATTTAGGTAGAAAACTATATTTTCCAAAAATATTCTAAGAGAAACAAAATAATTATAGAAAATTATTTAATGTTAAAATTCATATTTGTAAAACTATAATTTTGTCAAATAATTTACTTTAAATAAATAAAAAAATTACAACAATATATCTTAGCCTATAATATTGTTGTTACCAATAATAAAAATAGTTTTTATGAAATTATCTAATTTAATTACTCAAGTAACTTGTATAAATAATTGATACTAAGAAAATAATAATATACATTTTATTTTAAGTATTTATCAAATCTCTTATCACATACTGTAGGACCAAGATCTTAAAAGTATTAATAATAAGAACAAAAAAAATAAAATAATCCAATTAAAATAACATCAAAACATTAGCCTTAATAAAATATTAATAATAATGATAATGATATAATAATTATGAGGATAATAATAATAATGATGATAATAATAATATTAATACTAATACTAATAATAATAATAATAATAATAAAGATGATAATAATAATAATAATAATAGTATAAACAGCTGTTCTCTGTTAGCGAAAACACAAAAAAAATGGAGAGAGAACGGAAAGGGGTGCGGAGTGAGTAGGAGGAGGTCGGGACTTACAGAGGCGGAGTGGGAGGAGGGCGCTCGAGAAGGCGGCAACGGTCGGTGTGTTGGCGCCGGCGGGGGGGGGGGAGTCTCACCGGGTCGGCGGAGGTCTCCGCGGGCGGCGTCGCGGCTGAGGCCGGGGTGGAGCTGATCGTTGGGGCATCTGTACGGAGGGCGGCGGAGGAGATCGGCGGGCTGATGGGCATGCTGGAGGCGGCGCGGCTCGAGTTCGGTGCACGGCGGAGGGAGCGATCGGAGCGACAAAACATCCGGGTGCACGCGCGCGTGGAGAAGACGCGACGGCGGCAAGGGTCGGCGGCGGACGCAAGCGGTGGCGCTCGCAACTCGGAGCGGTCGTCGCATGGGGACGAGGTCACGGAGGCCAAGACGGAGGTGAGTGCTTTGGGCGGTGGTTTATTTGTGTTTTCTTTCTGGTTTTTGGGGTTTTGGGGTGGAGACGCTGACCGGCGATGGCCGTGGTGGCGGCAGTATTTCTGGTAGCTTTTGGTCGGGTTTGTTTGGCCGGAGGGGCTCGGCCGTAGTTGATGGGGTGGTGGTCTGGGTGTGATGGTGGCATGGTTGGTCAAGATATGGTGAGTATGGTGGTGGTGATGAAGGCCGATGATGGCTGGAATTTGGCACCAGTGGTGGTGGTGATTCTGTGTTGGTGGCGGCGATCGGGGGTTGGTCGACTAGATGTGTATTTGTAGAAGCCGATGGTTGTGGTGGTAAAGGGAGTGGCGGTGGTGCCCTGGTTTGTATCGGTTGATGCGGTCACGGCGGCTTAGGGTGGGAGAATATGTGGCCGAGGTAGTGACGTCGAAAGTGGTGGCGGGTTAGCAGAGGAGATGATGGTCGAAGATGGCAGCATGGGTGGCGGCAAGGTGGAGCGAGGAACGGATGGTGCGGCAGGGGGATAGTACAGGGAGATAGTAGAGCTAGGTTTAGGATTTGAGGGTGTCGGGACAGATCGGGGCTAGGGATAGGGTTAGGAATTCGATTGTGTCGGGATGTGTCCGACACGAAAAAATAAATGTAAATGTAAACAAGATTGGAATAAGAATTTGGATGGACACAGACACGATGCACGTATATTTGTGGAGAAATTTGTGGAAGAATCGAAATTTATGGAGGAGTACCTGCCTATTTATAGGATGTGGGAATTCCCAGTTGGATAAGGACTATGAATATTTAAACCCAATTTAGATAATTCAATTATTAAATTTAAATCAATACAATCAATCTAAATCCAATTTAAATTCCAATTTAAATCTAGGTAATTTAAACTCAAATTAAATATAAATTATATCTTTAAGTTTAAACTATTTAAATTACATCCATAAATCTAATCAAAGATTTAAATTGCCACAATAATTTAAAAATATATTTTTCAAAAATACTAATAATAATAATTTCGAAAATTACCTTATTATTTAAAAAATAAACTAATAAAATATTTATGAAATATATATATGTATGCACAAAAATATTATTCATTAATAACTGTTATAAACGAAAGTCTTTTTATACATAAAATAAAGAAAATAATGGACTTGGAAATGTTGGTATGATAGCTAAAATAATTATTACATATATTATTTTGAAACTATAAAATTAGAAAAAATATTTTTTCTAAAAATATGTACGCTCGCACATATTCTCACTCGTCGATCATTTTCGAAAAATAAAATTTTGCACGCGACGTACAATGCAACTACGCGACGTATAAATACAAAATAAAAAATCACTACCAAATTTAAAAAATAAAAAAATAGTAGAAATTTAGGGATTTTACATCGTCAGAGGGTATCAAGTGCAAGGGGGTACGTCCATAACGCTCTGGAAAACGTCAGAGGGCACCTGGAGCCTGCGTCTCCGGTGGAGCGCACAGGTAATCAAGGAAGTGCAAAAGAAGCCCATACGTCAGGTATTGTTCTCCCCACCTAATGCCTTGTATCATCATCTCCATGACTAATACGAACCTCTAGTAATCGCCAAGTCTACTAACATGCAATTCTATTGGCAGTTACTCCTATCCGTCGCACGTCTCAGACGTATCGGTGGCCGGCCGACTATGCGAGTACGTATCCTACATGTGACTCACAATACATGATAAAACATGTCTCAAGGCCGTATGAGATATAGCCATACCTCATCATAAATGGGTGATCACTAGGCTAAGTCAATGCAAGAAAATAGAACGAAAGTAAGTAAAACGACCGATACAGTCGCTTGCACCCAAGTGTGACTTGGATGCACAGTGATATAATAATAACAACAAATAAGTATTGCTGAATATAAATAACTAAAAATAAGATAAAATAATTGACAGAGTAAGGTGGCAAGGTATCTTGCCTGGTGGTACGAAAACGGTAACTCCAAACAATCAATCACGTCAGCAATAAATCTTAAAATCTACGAACGGCTCCGGATGCTGAAACAAATTTCAAGAACATTGCCGGTGTAAAAGATATATCTAGGAAACGTCTATCCAAAAGTCAAATTCTGGAACAGGGGCAAAATCATAATTTTGGATAAAAATGATGTCCGCCATTGGACCTATTTTATACCGAAATGCGTGCTAGTACCTATGGTCTCTAAAGTTGTCAAACTATATGTCTACGAGTCCGATTTAAGGAGATGAACCCAACCGTATATCCAAAGTTGGATTTCAGTGGGCTGTGCACAATTTCGCCCGTTGGATTGGGTCGCAGGCCCGCTAGAAAAGCATTTCGGTCGACCTTCTCAGAATCGGACCAAACTTGGCATACATGACCACAAAAATGATACGGTCCTGCTGGCACAAGTTTCGTCTTAAACTGACGAACGTGCACAAAGTAATTGACTAATTTGGAAAATCACCGATACGAGATAATTTGATGGATACGCATCAAATTTGTCGCACACACGCAACCAATTCGAGTTCCATCAAAGTCCGTACATCCGCGAAGTCGATACACACCTTTTGATGCTTTCGGTTTGCGACTACGTCGCCCAGTTTGACGGGACATACGTCGTATCGGAGGTTTTTATAATTTTTTTGACAGTTTTGAAAACAGGTTTTTGGTCAAATTGAGACACCGATTTCTCAATGCTCAATCGATCAAATCGACTTCTGTAAAGTAGGTTCTGTAGCTCTATAGGTTTTCTTCTACTGCCTTCTTTTAGATTTCTGGATTTCTTAATGGATCGACCAATTTTTTTCTTCCAAAATGGGTCATGACTGCTCTGTTTACTGTTTGCAAACAAGTTTTTTTTAGCCAATTTTGTATCGAATTTATACAGGGTTTTAAGATGTTTTATTTAAAACTAATTGGTGGTATTAAGATATGTATAGATTGGGATCGAACCTACAAAGACGGATCGGGAAACGTTCGAAGGATGGTGGTGATATGGCGGTGTAAAACTGGGCGCTTGGCCGCTACTTTTGCTTCTCGTGTGCAGGTTCTGTCGCGCGCGCACGATTCTGTCGGCGAAGGATGGTCGGCGGTGGCCCATAGTGGCCACGTGCGAAGATAGATCGGACGTAGGGTAGTGGGGGTCGGCGCTGGGGTTGGTGTTGGGCGACTAGCTAGGGTTATTGGGAATTTTTCTCTTTGTATACCTATATAAAGAGGGAAGGGAGGTCAGTTCTCGTTCCTTTGGGGGGTGAGGAACAGTACCCACGGGTAGTTCACTCCGTGGGCTTTTCTTTTTCTTTTCTTGTTTTTTTTCCTTAGTTATATATATGTATATATATGCTCATACTCTACTTAAAATAATTCATATAAAATTTGTATAATAACTACAAAAATATTTGAAAAATAATTTAGTAAAAATTTGTACTAAATATATATACTTTAAATTTAGAATAGCAATCACTTGCTGGCTTTTCATACACCTGTATATATATATATATATATATATATATATATATATATATATATATAGATACAAAAATATATATATATATATATATATATATATATATATATATATATATATATATATATATATATATAGATACATATACTCACTCCATTAGGCTCTAGTAGTAAAAATAATAATTTCAAAAAAATCTAAATAATTACCAAAATAATTCAATAATTATTGACAAGAATAAATATCAGTTATTTATGTTATGTGGAAAAATATATATCCTCTCTAATATTTAATAATAACTTAACTCATTTTACTAATCAACCACCCTCTAAGTAATCAGGAAAGAAAGTATCTAAATTATATTTTAAAATAGTACTAACAATAAAAATTAGAAAAGTTTAGGGGTTTTACATCCTACCCAACTTATAAAAATTTCTTCCTCGAAATTAAAATAAATCTTAATATATATGGATGCAGAATAACGAGATTTATTATAATGGAGGGCAGGTACATCCAATCGTACCTCGATTTCCAAAAGATCGAAGGCGTAGTTATAAAAGGAATCTACAAGTTGGGTTACCTTCATTCAAGACTATACCCAACTTATAGAAGTTGGCTAACCGTAACTCTGTTGTTACAAACTTCTAGAAAAATTAATCCCACGGAAAATATGAGAATATAGGCACTCCTGCCCACAGTCACGTATCCTAATTGTGCCTACATATTGTCATGGCGGTCTTGGTCAATAATTACTAGAAAAAGGTTATTACAATTAAATATTGCCTCTATGAGTCATGTTTCTAACAAGATAGTAGGAACTGTTTGCCATGAAATATAAAAGAACAGAACAATTATCGGAGGACCGGACTTTTACTTCACGTTACAAACTCGCTTGTACAAAGAAAGCCTAGGGACGAAAACCTAGGTACAACAGTCTAAGTACAATTGTTTATTTTAGATTCTGGGGGGTGACGATAGAGGCTCGGGAAGGCGACGGCAGCCCTGCCTTACTCCTTGGACGATCGGTATGCAGCCTTGGCTCCTGTGAGAAGATGGTTGGCGTTGACGAAGAAATGCTCTTTTTGCTCTCCTCGTGTTGCTCTTCTGGCTTCTCTCTCTCTATGTGTATTTTCTCTCTGATTATTAGGGGGAAGCTCTCTGTGTATGTGTCTCTGATAATGTATATCTCCCAAGGGAATGGCACCTTGCTATTTATAATAGTGGGGGCATCATTAGGGTTTGGATGATTGCCCATTCTCGAAGTGGCGGCGGCCTGATGCTTAATCAATCTAGACCATTCGTTTTAGGCGTGAAGGATCTGGGCCATAATTGGGGGTAGTACTAAATCTTCTGAATAATTAATATTGATTGCTTTAAATCTTCATGATTGATTGTATAGCTTGGATCTCCCACCATGTGTCCCATTGGTTTGATTATGAATGATATGACCTGATCCCATTAATTATGAGGATATGGTCATTGGGATCTGGTAAATCTTTGTATCTCATAATCATCTTTGCTGCCAGCTGTCATTGAATCTCTGCCACGTGTCTTGATGATGGACTCTGCCAAAGCCGTATGACACCCATGAACCGCATGAGACAGCGTCTCGGCGAACCGCATAGGTATAGTTTTTGTGAGCCGTATGAGATGGTTCCTTGGTGAACCGCATAAAGGTAGTAACTGCGAGCCGCATAGGATGGCTTTTTGGTGAGCCGCAGGAAGACGATCCTTGCCAGCCGCATGAAGCTGTTCTTCACTGGAGTCGCATGGGATAGCTTTTTGGTGAGCCGCAGGAAGACGATCCTTGCCAGCCGTATGAAGCTGTTCTTCACTGGAGTCGCATGGGAGTAGCCACGTGTCAATCTCGAATCGCGTCAGAGATTTTCTCCTATTTTCCAAGAGTCTGTCATTATGGCAGGGCCATTATGATACCTTATGTCAGAGCCGTCAGCTGTCAAATCATGACGGAGCATTAAATAGGCAGACTACTCGATGGCCAGCTGTGTGAAGGGGTCTTCGTGGGTACACGTGGCATTGAGCCGCATATCTCCGTGAGCCGCATGTACTTTTGAACCACATGCGGCTGGAGGACTCTTTGAACCGTAGGACTATTCCTATGCAAGCAGTATGGACTCTCCTGTCTGAGCCGTATGAGACTAAGAGTCTCTCTAAACCGCATGGGACTGCTCCTGTATGAGCCGCATGGGGTTCTCCTGTTCTGAGCCGCATAGATTATCGTTCTGATATTTTCCATGCTTCTACAAGACCCCCTTCAAAGTTTTTAATTTGCAAAATTGAAATACTTTGAATAAGAAGCATGGCCTTTGTTGACCGCATAGATGGTACAGCCGTATGGATTTATCTGGCCGTATGAGCTGTGAGACCGCATAAGCTTTTTGCCACGTGTCTTAGCCACGTGTGCAAATCTTCTGCATTAAATGCCCTTGATTCTCCGTCTCTTGGGGGAGGATCCCAAGGGTCAGTTTTGTTTTGACCGAAGCGGTTTATTCTTTTAGGCGGTGCGTAGATCGAGGCGTTTGTTTTGTTTTTTTGAGCCTCCTTCGCCTATAAGTAAGAGTAAGTTTATTCTTTGAGGGTTTTTTTTACCTTCTTTTGTTTGCTCGAACTCTTCATTGCAGACTTCCTCTTCGTCTTCTCCTATCAGCGATCGGCAATGGCTCCCAAGAAAACTGCTGCTGCTACAGGCAAGAAGGCCGCATCATTTTCTGTGGCAGCGAAAGGCAAGAAGGCCGCGTCTTCATCGACTGCGGCGGCGAACGTGGCGGCTCCTCCGACGGCTGGCATGCCTGTTTTTCACTCCGACGTTCACCCGCCTATTGCTGGTAGGATTATCAACATGAACTGCCATGGCTACGCTGCATATTTTATGCGCGAGCCTATATTCCCAAGTATACTGTGTGTCCGACTCATATTCGGACCGCATGGGATATGACCCAGGCCTGAGCCGCATGAAAGTTGTTTGCATAACTACTTCATCATCAGGGCCGCATAAGCCCATCTGGACCGCATGAGCTCTTTTAAACTGAGACGCATAAGCATATTTCGAACTGAATCACATAAGCTCATCCGCACTAAGCCGCATAAGTTCTTTTCGAGCCG
Source organism: Iris pallida (assembly GCA_029216955.1). NCBI lineage: Eukaryota > Viridiplantae > Streptophyta > Magnoliopsida > Asparagales > Iridaceae > Iris > Iris pallida. Next base: position 696,959 of record JANAVB010011248.1, read on the forward strand.
ATCCGCATAAGCTTATTCGAACTGAACCGCATGGGCTCTTTCAAATTGAGCCGCATAAGCTCATTTGAACTGACCTGTATGAACTTTTTTAAACCGAGCCGCATGAGGCTATACTGAGCCGCATAAGCATCATGTAGTTTTGTGTTTCAGCTATCTTTTTGACTTATTTCTTTTGTTTTTTTCTTCAGTGAATCTGCCAGTAAATCCTGGGGGGAACTTATTGTTGGCTCGCGTCAGTTCGCCTCGGGCGTGCATCGGGATGATTTAGTTCGTCAAGTGTCCGAACAGCCACTTGTTGATGAACCTTTGGAGTGACTGAATGCTATTAGGGTTCAATCTTTTTAATTCCTCGGTGACATGATGAGCTCCGGGACGTCTGATGGGAAGTATCTGAAACCGGTCTTCCTCTTTGGGGATGCATTGATCATAGAAAACTTCCGAGTGTTGGATGTTTCCGAGAGTTGGGATTTTGACCTGGACGGGACGCCAATTCACATCCCCATTATGAAGCGCCATTTCCCTTTTGTGTGGTTCGATATGATCGTTCTGGACAGGCAGATGCCGGACACCCTCACTCCAACCCGACCGGGGATGTTTGTTGGTAGCATCCGTTACAACAAAACCACTGGGTCAGTGCGCGCGATCAAAGATCCGGCCAGTCGGTCCGTGATGGGGTTAGTTTCGGGTACCTTCATCGACACCCCCGGTCCTAACTTTTCATTCTCTCAGGCTGATACTTTCCTGAGCCAGCTTGCTCGCAAAGGGTCCTATCCTGTTGGCAGGTTGGTACTGCCGAGCTGGTTACACCCCATTCTCCCGTGGGCTAACCTGACCTCATGGATCCTACAGAAATACGAAGAATTTTTACGGGAAGTCAACCTTTATAACGCTATCCGGGGTACCAGCCACGGGTTGCCCGTTAATAAGCCACTGTTCATGGCCCTTCTGGAGATGTACAATCATCGGACATGGACTTTCTTCACCCCTGTTGGGGAATTGGGACTCGCTCTTCACGAGATGTATGCTGTCTCCAAGCTCCCCTGGGGAGATGAACCCTTCGAAGTGTATACTCCGACGAATGAGGAGCTCCAAGATTTGGACCCACGATTCTCCGGTTTCGTCGCCGTGTATCAAAAACTATTGTGCCATCATAGCACCTGTCACCGAACGGCTATCCAGAAAAATGACAGCTCGGAAGGGGACTCTCCCCAAACAAAATCTTGGGTCTCGTACCTTTTTAAATTCAGTGCGGCTGGCCGGGTTACTTCCCGAGATCGTCTAACTCCTAGGGAAGTAGAGGACTTGGTGTCGACCGCTAGGAGGTCGAAGTCCAAAGGTGACAGGTTCGGGAGCCAAATTGACTCCTTCAGCTACTTTTATTATGGTACCCGACGGCTGTCAGAGAAGGCACTCTTGGCCGGGTTTTTAATGGTATGGTTGCGTAATTGCGTGGTCTCGGGAGGGGCAGGTTCTATTGAGAGGATCAGTCGCCACTTCATTCTTTCTGTCGTGAAGTTGGCCTTTGGGGTCAGGTTGGCTCTTCTTCCTGCCATGGTGTGCAGTATTCAGCATGGTCTCCGCGCCTTCTCTTTCAAGGTCATTGCTCGTGACGTGGCAATGGACTTTGAACGTATAGAACTGCCTTATCATTACTTGCTGGAATGGCTGTTGCTGCATTATCAGTCTTTGATGAGACCCGGGACGGGAGATGGCGTTACGGATGACGACGCTTTTCTTTTCAGGTATCACCATCAGCCTTGGGAATGTAGTACCATGCCGACGTGTCGGAGGATGCTGGCGAGGGTGGACGGGTATAATTTCTTCGTGTCCGTTCCCCGTTTTACTGATCAAGAGGTGAGGAGTGTTCATGTTGATGGTGTCGGACCTCCTCATTTTTTACCTGAAAAGATGCGTTTCTGGCTGCATAACATTCGCCTGGCGTATTTAGTTTACCGGAATCGCAACATCGTGTACTTGGAGCCCTACTTGCCCAGTAGGTTTGCCCGTCAATTTGGGTACGGTCAGCTATTCCTTGGGCGCCCCAGTTCTCACCTAGGATTTGAAGGTAGAATTCTCGACGGTATTAGAGCATGGAGCTACTATAACACTTGTCATACTCGGACTAGCTTCTTGGTCCCTGCCGCAAACGTGATAGGGGAAATTCTGCATATGGCGGCCCTTTATCATGTGATGACAAATCCTCCTCCCCTCGATTTTGACTCAAGGACTAGCTTCATTGTGGGCACTCGCTTGGCGGAGAAGGCTATGGTGCCGAGGCAAAGAAGAGAGGGGCGATTAGAGTTCCCACGCATGATTCTGAATCCTTCGACACCATTGAGGAAGACAACGAGCGGGACGACGAGGACTTTCTTTCGTCGGGTGACGAGGCAATGGCGGGTCAGCCTCCCGTCAGGGCAGGTGAGATGATAACGGATCCACCGTCGGTTGTTTTCGATGAAGCGGTAGACCAATTGCCATCTGTGCCGGAGGTAGTGCAGGTAGAACTACCGCCCGTCGTGCCTGGTCCCTCACGTAAGCGAGGCAGGCGTGAGTCCACTGGCGGAGGAGTAGCTTTTTCTGTAAAGAGAGCGGCGGTCGGACCCCGTAGGCTGCTTATTACGGAGAAGGGTGAGGGCGTAGACGATGTTCCGGAGGTAAGTCGGGGCCCTCTCTTTGTTGTAATTTTCTTTTCTCTCGGAGATATGACTTAATCACCTTTCTTTGTAGCCGTCTGATGAACCGGACTCTCCTGAACCGTCTACTGCCCCTGGAGTTGATCCGGCCCTTGCTGCTTTGATTAGCGGCGTGTGTGCCGCGGTCCTTTCTGCGGGGGCTCTCTCAGCGGTGGCTGGGAGCTCCCAGGTTGTCGAAACCTCGACCCAGGGTGATGAAGGTTTCCTTGGGCCTGTCTCCGAGACCGCTGAACTTCAGCAAGGCGACGCCGATCTCGGTGCATCTCCTTCCGAGGATGCAAGGGCAGAGGAGTCTATTATACCTGACTCGGAGACTGTTGGTGATGAGGCTGTGGTGGCTGCAGGCGAACCTCGGCCTCCACACTCCTCAACTGGTAAGATAAGCCAGATATTGACTAGTGAGGGGGCTTATTTGCTCTATCAACATATCCTCCGGGTCAAATCGATTCATGGTTGCCTTGGCCCTGCAGGTCCTGACCCTTTACTTCCCGCCGTGGATGTTCTTGGGAAAGACTCGGCCTGCCGTGATCCGGAAGAAAGGAGCGTTCCCTCTCCTTTGCCGTCTCATGTCGAGGGGCCTCCCGCCAGCTCCAGGCAGATGGGAATGGAGTTGGCGATGGTCTCCGCCTCATCCTTCGCAGATTATACGGCTCCGGAGACTGACCTCTCGACCCTACCGAGTATTCAAATTCTGCGGGCTGCCGAAGAGGAGTTGGCCGCTGTTCAAGCGTCCTTTCATGCGGAGTTTGCTTCTCTTGTGGCAGGGGCGGCAGATTCTGTTGCATCTTCCTCAGTGCTGCCAGCCACACTCCCGCTGACACCGGCTTCCTCGGAAACTCTGGACGAGGTGATGCAGGACGTGGTTGATAGCTTCTATCGCTATTTAAAAAGGGGCGTAGACGCTGCTGTGGAACGGGGGACCCCTTTTTCTCTATCTCTCCGGTGCGCTCGGGGTCAGGTTGCAACTTTGAAGTCCCTTCCTGGCGCGGTGGGGTTGGCTGTACTGCTGGAGCCTAAGCTGACAGAAGCTGACCAGCTTGTGACCCAACTACTGGCGATACGACAGGCGGGCTTGCCTGCTACGACTGAGCGGGAGCGGGGCTTCCTCATTGCTGCTCAGGATATGATCAAGCTTGCCCGAGATAACGCTGGGCCAGTTGTACGGGGAGACCTTGATAAGTTTTCTGCTTCGTATGACCGGCTGGGTCGTCGAAGTCAGGCTTGTCGTGCTCGGAAAGAGTCTGCTTCTCGTGGATTCGTTGATACGAAGGAGCAGATCCTCGCACTCCAGAGGGAATTGACCTTCTTAGAGTCAGAGCTGGAGGCTGCTCAGGCGGAACAGGAGTCAATCGTTCGGGAGGCCGAGAAGGTTTCCCGATCTTCTGCTAACCTGGAGCGGGCCTTTAAGAAATTTGAGGACAATTGGCAGGCTCACGCTCATCTGGAGGACGAGGCGGTGCTGACCCACGAGGCGGAGCGTCGAGCCTCCCAGAGGTTTGAACGGTCGGTTGCTTTGCTGACGGACCGTCTTAGGGCGTTATGTGCCCCGGAGCAGTGATCAGTTTTCTGTTTTCTTTTGCTTCTCCCCTTTTTTTGTAAGGGATGTGATCCCAAATGATGTAGTATTCAGAATTTCGAATAAATGAGCATTTTCAACTCATCTTCTCTTTCTTGTACTTGTGGCATTTGCGGAATTGGACTTGCCGGGGGATTATTTGTGGACCTGTTACCCTAGGCGTACCTTAGTTTTAGGTATGGATAACAAGTTTGGTCATGATGTCCGGAACAGCCATGGCAAAGTGGTCACGGATGCTCTCGGTATTGGGCAAAAAAGAATGTCGTTGAGCAGCTGGGCTCCCGGGGCATGGTGAGATGGTGGATTTATGCTAAGAAGCTTAGCAAGGGATATTTGTGGACCTATTATCCTTGGCGTACCCTGGTTCGAGATACGGATAATAGGGTGAAAGGAAAACCAACATATTTGCTCAGAGGTTATGAGGACATGGCAAGCATGAGGGTTTTATCGTAGAATCTTCCTGCTCAGAGGTAATGAGGACATGGCAGGGGAGACTTCACGGAAGATACTCGTGGTCAACAGCGGATATTTGTGGTCACAGAGGACGTTTGTGGACCTATTATCCTTGTCGTACTCCGGTTGTGGGTACAGATAATAGGTTGAAAGGGGACCGACATACTTGCTCAGAGGTAATGTGGACATGGCAAGCATGAAGGTTTCTTCGACGGAGCCTTCCCACTCAGAGGTAATGAGGATATGGCAGGAGTGGGCTCAATGAAGAGGGGGTACATAGAACGACTCAGAGGTAGGAGAACGTGGAAGTTCTATACGAGGGGGCGGTTTGTTTTTGGTGGAAGTGAAAACGACTCAGAGGTAATGAGGACATGGCCGTTTCGGAAATTTGTGGATCGATTACCCTTTTTGTGCACTGGGAGCGCGGGTAGTGGATCATGAGGGAGGATCTCTTCCAGGAAGAAAGTTCAGAGGTATAATAATACGTGACTTACCATCTGAAAGAGTGACCGAAATGTGAGTTCAGAGGCACTAGTGGGTACATAACTCGGTAATTTAGAATATTGAGAAAGTGTGAGTTCAGCGGCACCAGCGGGTACATAACTCGGTAATTTGAAGGGAATGTGGAGGTGAGTTCAGCGGCACCAGCCGGTACATGACTCGATAATCTGAAATATTGTGGGTGTGAATTCAGCGGTACCAGCGGGTACATGACTCGAAGATCTTGTAGAGAATGTCGTTTAGACATAATATTTTTTCAGGAACTTGTCGTTGACGGGCAACATGAGCAAGTCTCCGTTTTGCTTTGCGAGGCGGTAAGCACCATTGGAGAATACTGTCTCAATGATAAATGGGCCTTCCCACTTCGGCTGGAATTTGTCGGCGGTCTTGTGAGTCATGACCATCGGCCTTCGGACTGCCAAGACGAGATCGCCCACCTGGAATATTCTGATTTTGACCTTCTTGTTGAAAGCTCCAGAGATGCATGCTTGGTATAGCTCAATTCGTTGCTGAGCTAAGAGGCACTTTTCATCTAGTGCCTCTAATTCCTGTAGGCGACGCTGGTAGTTGTCGTCGGTTGTCAATTGATGTGTGAGGACGACACGTAGTGAGGGAATCTGGGTCTCCAAGGGGAGGACTGCCTCACTCCCGTATACCAGGGAGAATGGTGTATTCCCGGTGGCTGTTCGGACCATGGTACGATAAGCCCATAAGCATTCGCCGAGCTTCTCGTTCCAGTCACGTTTGTTGGAGGAGACAAACTTCTTGAGGAGTTTGATGATTGTTTTGTTGAATGCCTCTACTAACCCGTTTGCTGCCGGGTTGTACGGTGTTGAAGCGATATTCTGAATACGGTGTTTATCGCAAAACCGATAAAATGTGTGGCTTGCAAACTGTAGACCATTATCATGGATGATTCTTCGGGGCAGTCCAAAGCGGTAGATAACGTGATGCTTAAGGAAGCTGATCACGTTTGAAGTCTTGACTTCTGTGAGTGGGACAGCTTCCGCCCATTTGGAGAAGTAATCAGTGATCGCAAGTATGAAGCGATATCCTCTGGAGGAAGGTGGGGTGATTGGACCAATGATATCCATTTCCCACGCTTCGAATGGCCAGAATGCCACCGTCGGATGTAGAAATTCGGATGGTTGGTGAATGAAGTCCACGTGGACTTGGCAGGCTTTGCATTTTCTAGCATAATCTATCGCATTTGCCACCATCGTGGGCCAATAGTAGCCTATTCGGCGAAGGCGGTCTTGCAGTTTTGGGCCGGGCTGGTGGGCCCCGCAGACACCGTCGTGAGCTTCTCGTACGGCTTCTTTGGCTTCTGCATTTGACAGACACCGAAGTAGTAATCCGTCGTAGGAGCGGCGATACACCATTTTTGTCTCCATATCGTAGAAGAATCTGAGAGAACGTCGTCTGATGGAAGTGGCTTCCTTTGGGTTCTCGGGCAGGATGTCGTAGACGACGAAGTCGATGAATGGTTGTCTCCAGTCTGGGGCATCATCGATCATCTGTGCGGAATAACTCGCCACGAATTGCACATTGTTCTTGGGACAGACTAGTTCGTGGCCTATCACATCCACTGATTGGCGATCATAATTCGGGACTGCTAGGGAAGCGGCCAGACCGGCTAGGGCATCGGCTTCAATATTTCGGAGTCTGGAGACGTGCTCGATGAAGAACCCCTTGAACGACGAGATGATGTCGATCGCTATTTGGTGATAAGGAATCATGTCTTCGTGGCGGACTTCGTACGAGCCCCGGATCAGATTGACGATTAGTTGGGAATTGCCGTATGCTTTAAGGTATTCTACCCCCAGCTCTCTTGCAAGTTGGAGGCCAATGACCAGAGCGTTGTACTCGGCCACATTGTTAGAGCAGGGCTCGGTGAAGGAATAAGCGCGGTTAATCACCAATCCGGAAGGGAAGATCAGCACTACCCCGACTCCGACGACTATATTGCCTTTAGGTCCGGTCCTTGAAGCACCGTCAAAGAAAATTTGCCATATAGCCTCGTGAGAGGTTGCATGTGAGTCGGCGACCTCTGTTTTCCATTGATTGTAAAAGAACAGAACAATTATCGGAGGACTGAACTTAGACTCACAATACAAACTCACTTGTACAAAGAAAGCCTAGGGACGAAAACCTAGGTACAGCAGTCTAAGTACAATTGTTTATTTTTGATTCTGGGGGGTGACGATAGAGGCTCGGGAAAGCGACGACCGCTCTGCCTTACTCCTTGGACGATCGGTACGCAGCCTTGGCCCGGGAAAGATCTGCTTGGTCGTTGACGAAGAAATGCCCTTCTTGCTCTCTCTCTGATTGCTCTTCTGGCTTCTCTCTCTGTGTATATTCTCTCTCTGACTATGGGGGAAGTCTCTCTGTGTATACGTATTCTTCTCTGATTTTTTTGTTGTCTTACAAGGGAATGGCACCTTGCTATTTATAATAGTGGGATGTGATCATTAGGGTTGCCAATGATTAGCTCTTGGAGATGGCGGCGGCCTGGGGATTGATCAATCCAGGCCGTTCGTTTCTGATTGTGACGAATTCGAGCCATTAAGGGTAGATTACACCAAATCCCCATTAGCAATTAATATTGATTGGCATAAATCTTCCTTATAATGATTTTCTAATATCTGTAATTAAATCAAATTTATTCTCCTGCCACGTGCCCCGGATCATTGGGATTTGACCCGATCTTGGATTGCCATAAATCTGGGAGATTGATTGGCTGAGGACACGTGTCCTGAGAGCCAATGGTGAGACTGGAACCGCATACAGATTGGGCCGTATGAGATTTGGCCGCATAAGACTTGGGACACGTGTCAGGGCTGTCTGGGCAGTGGCCCCCTCCTACGAACTTCTGAACCATATGATGAGCCGCATAAACCGCATAATGGTGTGTCTTCTTGAGCCGCATGGGCATGGTCTTCTTGAGCCGCATAGGGATGCTTCCACTTGAGCCGCATGAGACTGTTTCGGCCTGAGCCGCATAGGACAGCTTCATTCTGAACCGCATGGGAAGTCTTCACTTCGAGCCGCATAAGCACGCCCACGTGGCAAGGCCACGTGGCATTTTGTTGCTCTTGGGGGATCGTGTCAGAGATTTCTTTCTCTTCCCTAGAGATTTATCATCATAACAGAGTCATAATTACCTGCTTTGGTGTCAGGTCTGTCAACTTTTCAGAGGGGTCAGCCGTCAAAGCAATTAATGCAGCATGGGTCGGAGGGGAGCACTATCAAGCCACGTGTCTTCTGAGCCGCATAGAATGCCTCAGGCCGCATAGCTCCTTATGCCGCATGACTCCCTGAGCCGCATGCGTTTGCTGAGCTGCATGGGTCTTTCCTGGCCGCATGAATCAATTTCTTTAGTATTTTCCATGCTTCTACAGGACCCCCTTCAAAGTTTTCGATTTGTAAAATTGAAATACTTTGAACAAGAAGTATGGCTGTGTTAACCGCATATGCAATCCTGACCGCATAGGAGTTCTGGCCGCATGAATTATTCAGCCGCATAGGTGATTCAGCCACAGGAGACTTTCAATCGCATAGCCTCTAGCCACGTCATTATTTGCCACGTATGGCGATCTTTAGCACTTAAGTGTTGTTGATTTTTAAAGGGCGCTTTTTGGTACGGGATCCGAGGAGCTTGGCCTTCATTTTTGGCGGCTTATTTTGATAACCGAAGAGTCGGTTTATGTGTATGCACGGGAATCGAAATGCTCCATCTCTGTTTATAAATACGGGTGACTTTAGCCGGAGGGACTTCTTTACCTTCTCTTTCGTTCACTCTTTTTCTTTTCTTCTCCTTCTGATCTTCATTGTCTTTTTCGTCGAAGCAATGGCTCCTAAGTCTTCTAAAGCCATTTCTGCCGCCGCGAAGGGCAAGAGGGTGACGTCCTCGTCAGCCGTCGAGCCTGACGCACCCGAAGTGCCCTCTGACGTTCGTCCTGCTTTTAAGGATAAGGGTCGCATTTAGATCTTTAGTACCCATGGCTCTGTTGCATATTTATGCACAAGCCCCTTTTCCAATCTTGATGGCAGAGCTGCATATGCTGTGTGGGCCGCATGACTGTTTCATGCTCGAACCGTATAGATAAAGCCCCATATTTGAACCGCAGAAGACGGATCTAAACCACATACAATCTCCTCTGAACGGAGTCGCATATGTGTTTTAACAGGCTGAACCGCATAGCGCTTTGCGCCGCATGAATTCTTCTGTTTAGAAATGTGTTCACTCGTCCAACCCGCATAAGCTATCGAGCTAGAGTCATATGGAATTCACATCTGATTTAGACCGCATGTGACTGTTTTGACTCGAACCGCATATGCTTCTCCGAAACTGCATTTCTTGGGACCCAACTAGACTGGAGCCGCATAAGACATTATTGACCTGAACTGCATAGACTCGTGAGAGCTTCTTTATTCAGTAAATTTTTATTTTAGCCTTTTTTTAATCCTGTTTCTTCTTTTGCCCTTTCTTCAGTGAATCTCCCAACCAACCCAGCAGGAGAGCTCCTTGTGGGTCCAGCTCAGTACGCCGTGGGCGTGCGACTTGATGATTTAATCCGTCGTATAGTGGATCAGCTTCCCACTAATGAGCCTAGGGATAGGGTGGCTGCTATCAACAAACAAACTTTTCGCTTTCTTTGTTCCATGATGAATTCGGGGAAGTTGGATGGGGAATATCTGAAACCGGCCTTTCTCTTCGGGGACACCTTTTCCATAAAGAACTCCCGATTGCTGGATGTCTCAGAGCACTGGGATTTTTCTGTAAACGGGGTAGAGATTCATATTCCCGAGATGGAGCGACATTATCCTCTCTCGTGGTTTAACATGGTGCCGCTGTGCAGGACGATGGTGAGCTCCCTGACTCCCACCCAACAGGGAATGTTTGTGGGCAAAATTCACCATAACGGACGCACGAGTTTAATATGTGCGGGCAAGGACTCCATGAGTCGGACTGTGATAGGGCTGCTCCCGGGTACTTTTGTGAACACAACCGGCCCTAATTTTACCTTCACCCTAGCTGATACTTTTCTGAATCAGCTCGCTCGCAAGGGGTCTTATCCCATAGGCAGGTTGTCGCTGCTGAATTGGATTAACCCCATTCCCACATGGACTAATCTTACCTCCAGGATTCTGAGGACGTATGGGGACTTCCTTCAGGAAATTGATCTCTACTACGCCGTCAGGGGTATCTGCTACGGATTGCCCATTAACAAGTCCTTGTTTATGGCTCTATTGGAGTTGTATAACCGGCGTACAGGGACTTTCTTTACCCCCGGAGGAGAACTGGGGCTTGCTCTTCATGAAATGAACACTGTGTCTAGATTGCCGTGGGGAGGTGAAGCTTTTGAAGTATACACGCCGACGAACGAAGAACTCGAGGAGTTGGATCGGCGGTTTACTGGCTTCGTCGCCGTGTACCAAGAACTGTTGTGTCATCATAGCGCCTGCCATCAGATGGCTATTAAGAAAATAAATAGTTCAGAAGGGAATGCCCCTCATACCAGGGACTGGATTTTGTATCTTTTCAAGTTGCGTCCTTCTGGTCACGTTTCGTCTCGAACTCCCCGAACCCCGGAGGAGGTTAAGGATATGATGTCGAAGGTTAAGAAGTCGAAGTCTACTCGTGACCGGTTTGGGAGTAGCACTGACTCCCTCAGTTATTTCCACTATGGTACCCGAGAGATGTCTAATAAGGCGATCTTGGCTGGGTTCTTGATGGTGTGGCTTCGCAACTGTGTAGTTTCGGGCGGCGTGGGTTCTATAGAAAGGATCAGCCGCCACTTCATTTTTTCTGCTGTAAAATTGGTCTTCAAAATGAGGCTGGCGCTCCTCCCGGCCATGGTGTGTAGCATACACCACGGCCTTCGTACCTTTACATCCAAAGTTATTGCTCGTGATGTGTCGGCGGACTTTAACCGGATAGAACTACCATACCACTACCTCATGGGGTGGTTATTGATGCACTATCGATCATTGATGAGGCCGGGACCCGATGAAAACGTCTCTGTTGATGACGCCTTCATTTTTCGATATTGTCATCAGCCTTGGGAACGTGATACCATGCCGGCCTGCCGGAGGGCATTGACGAGAATTGACGAGCTCGAATTCTTCGTATCTCTCCCTGAGTTCACCCCCGGAGAAGTGAGGAGGGTATACGTTGACGGCGTTGATCCTCCCCAACTTTTAACTGAGAAGATGCTTCTTTGGTTACGCAACATCCGTCCCGCGCACCTGGTGTATTGTTACCGGAACAGGGTATACTTGGAGCCTTATCTGCCCAGTAGATTTTCCCGTCAATTCGGGTATAGTCAATTGTTCCTGGATCGTCCTAGCGCTTACTTGAGCTTCGAGGGCAGTGTACTTGATGGCATTCGGGCTTGGCATTATTATAATGCGACCCATACCCGAGCCAGCTTCTCACTCCCTGACGCCAAGGTGGAGGGTGATATTTTGTATATAGCGGCCCTTTATCATGTTGCAGCGAGCAAACCTCCTGTTGGTTTTGATACGAATACTAGCTTCATTATTGGCACCAGTTTGGCCGAGAAGCCAGAAGGGTCCAAGAAGAGGAAAAAGGGGGCGAATAGGGTTCCTGTGTCGGACTCAGAGTCCACTAGGGCGGATGAGGGGGACGACGAACAGGACACTGATGACTTGTCCCATTCTTCGGGTGAGAAGGTTGGGACTCAACCTCCTGTCGTGCAAGCTGAAAGGGCCGTGGGTCAATCGTCTAGTCTGTCTGACGAGGTGGTGAAGGATCAACCATCTGTGATACCCGGCCCCTCGCGTAAACGGAGCAGGCACGTGACTACCACTGACGACCGAACTTATTCTACGAAGCATGCTGCGGTAAGACGTCGCAAGCTGCTTATTGATGATGTGGAGGATGTTCCTGAGGTGACTTGGGCTTCAGCTGTTTCCTTTCTTCTTCTTTTATGTTGTGGCCTAATTATTTGTTTCTTTTGCTCTTTATAGGCGTCGGACGAGCTCGTCCCTCAGGACCCGATTACGGAGGCTGATCCGGTCCTGTCTCATTTAGTCAGTGGTGTGTGCACCGCTATCATTGCTGCTGGGGTGCTTCCGGTTGTGATCGAGGATTCTTGCCCTGCTGGAACCTCAACCCAGGGGGATGGGGGCTTTACTGCGCCCGTTCCTGAAACATCTGAGCCCCCTCATGATGGCTTTGTGGGTGGGGAAACTATGCCGGTGGTGAACGAGCCGTTGCCCCCACGCTCTTTCCCTGGTAATACAAATCGAACTATAGTTCGTGAATCAGCGTATGTGTTCCTGTCATTCTTCAAATTCTTCGTCTAACGGTTGTTTTGGATATTCAGATCCCAACCCGTCACTGCAAGTGACTGATATTGCTGGATTACACCCTACTGGAGAGGGCCTGACAGAATCTCCGTGTGTCGAGGGTCCTTCGTCTGGGTCGAGCTTGGGGAATCAGACAGCGGTGCTGTCGGGACAAAGGACGATACCTCCTGTGTCCTCCCTTGCGAATATAGTTTCGGGGGTCAACCTTTCCTCCCTGCCGAGCATCCACGCTATTCGGGCGGCGGAAGAGGAATTAGCCGCCATTCAAGCCTCTTTTCGTACGGAATTTGCTTCTTTGGTGGCGGGTGTAGTAACTTCTGAAGCTGCCCCTCTGGTACCGTCTGCCACTCTCCCTCTGATGCCGTCATCCATAGAAGTCTTGGATGATGCATTACAGGACGTAGTTGCTAGTTTCCATCGTCACCTGAAGAGGGGGATCGAAGCAGCGGTGGAAAGGGGGACTCCCTTCACTCTGGCCCGTCGATGTGCTGGTGGCCAGATTAATACCCTTAAAACACTCCCTGGAGGAGAGGAACTGGCTGCGCTCTTGGAGCCTAAGCTATTAGAAGCTGATCGTCTCGTTGCCCAGTTTCGCTTATTGCAACAGACTGATTTACCTGCGGCCATAAATCGAGAACGCAACTTCCTCACTACCGTGGTGGAGAAGGTGATGGCTGCCCGGGAATCACTCAAACCGGCTATATTACAGGACCGTCGGAATCTGACTCAGTTGTACGACCAGTGGAGCCGTCGGACCGAAGATTGCACGACTCGGGAAGCGGATGCTTCTCGTGGGGTGGCCGATGCTCGGGCACAGATCCTCGAGCTCCAGAGAAAACTGGCTTTCCTGGTGTCAGAGCTTGAGGCCGCTCGTGTTGAGAAAGAGATTGCTATTCAGGAGGCTGATAAGTATAGTAGGGCTTCTGCTAATCTAGAGCTTGCCCTAAAGAAGGTGGAGGACAACTAGCAGGCATATACACATTTGAATGACGTCGAGCAGCTATCCCAAGAGGCCGAGTGTCGAGCTAAGCAGAGGCTTGATCGGGGGACTGCCTTGGTAAAGGACCGTCTTTTGGAGTTGTGCAATGCCGAGCTATAATCGGCCTTTTGTTTTGTCCCCGTTTTCCCCTTCTTTTTTTTTTGAAAGGGACGTGGTCCCGAAATATGTAGTACTTCTTTTCTTCCTTCAAATAAAGAGTATTTTCCATTCTACCCTTCATTTGTATTGCCTGTTGTGCCTGTGATATTGTGGTGATGCTCTCCCCCATATGGGAGATATATTTGTGGACCTGTTACCCATGGCATACCTTGGTTTTAGGTAGAGATAACAAGTTTTGGTCAGGGTACCTGAAGCAGCCATAGTAGAGTGGTCATGGGTGCTCTTGGTATTGGGAAAAGGAAAGCCGTGGAGCAGCTGGGCTCCCGTGGCTTGATAAGATGGTAGGTTTGTGTTAAGAAGCTCAGCTGAGGATATTTGTGGGGCTATTATCCTTGGCGTACCCTGGTTTAGGATACAGATAATAGGATGAAAGAGAACTGACCTACTTGCTCAGAGGTAACGAGGACATGGCAAGTAGGAAAGTTTTGTAACCGTAAAGTCTTCCTACTCAGATGTAATAAGTACATGGCAGGGGTGGACTCGTCGGGGGGTATTGGTGGTCAACAGAGGACATTTGTGGTCAACAGAGGACATTTATGGTCAACATAGGACATTTGTGGACCTATTACCCTTGGCGTACTCCGGTTGTGGGTACAGGTAATAGGGGATCATCATACTTACTCAGAGGTTATAAGGACATGGCAAGAATGAAGGTTTCTTCGACGGAGCCTTCCCATTCAGAGGTAATGAGGACGTGACAGGAGTAGGCTCAATGAAGGGGGGTACGTAGAATAACTCAGAGGTAATGAGGACATGGAAATTCTATGTAGGGGTGATTTGTTTTTGGCGGAAATGGGACGACTCAGAGGTGATGAGGACATGGTCGTCTTGGAAGTTTGTGGATCCGTTACCCTTTTTTTTTATGTGCACTAGGAGTACGGGTAGTGGATCATGAAGGAGGATCTCTTTCAGGAAGAAAGTTCAGAGGTATGATTATACGTGACTTTCTTTCAAAAGAGTGACCAGGATGTAAGTTCAGGGATACTAGCGGGTACGTGACTCGACAATCCATGAATGTTGGAATCAAAGTGTAAGTTCAGAGGTACCAGCGGGTACATGACTTGGTAATTTGGGATATGAGTTCAGCGGTACAAGAGGGTACGTGACTCGATAAGTTGGAAAATTGGGGGGGTTGAGTTCAGTGGTACCAGCGGGAACATGACTCAAACTCTGGAAAATATTGTTTAAACATAGTATTTCTTCAGAAACTTGCTGTTGACGGGCAACATGAGCAAGTCTCCGTTCTGTTTGGCGAGGCAGTAAGCACCATTGGAGAACACGGCCTCGATGATAAATGGGCCTTCCCATTTTGGCTGGAACTTGTCGGTGGTCGTGTGAGTCATGACCATTGGCCTCCTGACTGCCAAAACAAGATCGCCCACTTGGAATGTTCTGACTTTGACCTTTTTGTTGAAGGTTCCTGAGATGCGTGCTTGGTATAGCTCGATCCTTTGCTGAGCTAGAAGGCGCTTTTCATCTAAGGCCTCTAACTCTTGTAGTCGACGTTGGTAGTTATCATTCGTTGTCAATTGATAAGTGAGGGCGACGCAGAGTGAGGGAATCTGAGTCTCCAACGGGAGGACTGCCTCACTCCCGTACACCAGAGAGAATGGTGTATTCCCGGTGGCTGTTCGAACCGTGGTGCGATAAGCCCATAAGCATTCGCCGAGCTTCTCGTTCCAGTCATATTTGTTGGAGGAGACAAACTTCTTGAGGAGTTTGATGATTGTTTTGTTGAATGCCTCTGCTAATCCGTTCGCCGTCGGGTTGTATGGTGTTGAAGCGACATTCTGAATACGGTGCTTATCGCAAAATCGGTAGAATGCGTGGCTTACAAACCGCGGACCATTATCATGGATGATCCTTCGTGGCAGTCCGAAGCGGTAGATGACGTGATGTTTAAGGAAGCTGATCATGTTTGAAGTCTTAACTTCTGCGAGTGGGACAGCTTTCGCCCATTTAGAGAAGTAATCAGTAATCGCAAGTATAAAGCGATGTCCTCGGGAGGAAGATGGGATGATTGGACCAATGATATCCATCCCCCATGCTTCGAATGGCCAGGATGCCACTGTTGGATGTAGGAACTCGGATGGTTGATGAATGAAGTCCGCATGGACTTGGCAGGCCTTGCATTTTCTGGCATAATCTATCGCATCTGCCACCATCGTGGGCCAGTAGTAGCCCATCCGGCGAAGGCGGTCTTGCAGTTTAGGGCCAGGCAGATGGGCCCCACAGACACCGTCATGAGCCTCTCGTACGACTTCTTTGGCTTCTGCGTTCGACAAGCACCGGAGTAATAATCCATCGTAGGAGCGACGATACAGCATTTTCGTCTCTGTATCGTAGAAGATTCTGAGAGAACACCGTCTGACAGAAGTAGCTTCCTTTGGGTTCTCTGGGAGGATGTCGTAGACGACGAAGTCGATGAATGGTTGTCTCCAGTCTGGGGCATCATCGATCGTCTGGGCAGAATAACTTGCCACGAATTGCACATTGTTCTTGGGACAGACCAGTTCGTGGCCTATCACATCCACTGATTGGCGATCATAGTTTGGAACTGCTAGGGAAGCGGCAAGACCAGCTAGGGCATCAGCTTCGATGTTTCGGAGTCTGGGGACATGTTCGATGAAGAACCCCTCGAATGACGAGATGATGTCCATCGCTATTTGGTGATAAGGGATCATGTCTTCGTGGCAGACTTCGTACGAGCCCCGGATCTGATTGACGATTAGTTGGGAATCGCCGTATGCTTCAAGGTATTCTACCCCCACTTCTCTTGCAAGTTGGAGGCCAATGACCAAAGCGTTGTACTCGGCCACATTGTTAGAGCAGGGTTCCGTGAGAGAGTAGGCGCGATTGATCACTAGCCCGGTAGGAGAGATCAATACTATTCCGACCCCGACGACGATATTTCCCTTGGGTCCGGTTCTTGAAGCGCCATCGAAGAACATCCGCCATATGTTATCGTGGGTGGTTATATTCGAATTGGCGACCTCATCTGGGATTTCTTCGTATATTCTGGATGACTCCGATCCTGGATGGGCTGCCAAAAAGTCTGCCAGGGCTTGTCCTTTGACAGCCTTCTGCGGGACGAAGATCGTATGATAGGGGGACAGCAATATCGCCCATGTAGCGAGGCGAGAACTGAGTGCCCCTGGTTTGGTCATGAGGACCCTGAGAGGGTTGATTCGTGAGATCACATGTATGGTTTGCCCTGTGACATAGTGCCGCGTCTTTTGAATGGCGAATACCAGGGCGAGGCATTCTTTCTCCACAGCGGTGTATCGGTGTTCGGGCCCGACCATCATTCGGCTGAGATAGTATATGGCCTGCTCGTGGCCTGCGTCGTTGTTTTGTGCCAGCAGGGCACCGAGGGAGTGTTCTATTTCTCGTACATAGAGCAGGAATGGTTTTCCAGGGACCGGGGCCACCAGGACTGGAGGATTTGACAAATATTCTTTGATGTCGTCGAAAGCACGCTGGCATTCCTCGTCCCATACGAATGAGACTCCCTTCTTCATGAGGTGTGTGAACGGTCGGCATCGCCCGGAGAGGTTGGAAATGAACCTCCTGATGTAAGCTAGCCTCCCTTGGAGGCCTCTAAGTTCGCGAAGATTTCTCGGGGGACCCATCTCCATGATTGCCTTTGTTTTCTCGGGGTCTACATGGATACCCTGCACAGTGATGATGAAGCCCAAGAATTTCCCACTGGATACGCCCAAGAACGATTTCGTAGGGTTCATCTTCAGATTGTGGGCTCGCATCAGGTCGAATACCGTCCTCAGGTCCTGAAGATGGTCTTTCCTACGGCGACTCTTGACGGCGATGTCGTCGACATAGCATTCCACCGTCTTGCGCAAATGTTCTCTGAAAATGATACTCATGGCTCGCTGATATGTAGCGCCTGTATTCTTTAGACCAAATGGCATGACCGTGTAGCAGTACGTGCCAATCGGTGTTCGGAATGATGTGTGCTTTTCGTCATCGGGAGACATCTTGATTTGATTGTACCCCGAGAATCCATCTATGAATGACATACGTTCAAAGCCGCATGTGTTATCGATCATGATGTCTGTGATGGAGAGGGGGAATTCGTCCTTCGGACATGCCTCATTCAGATTACGGAAGTCGATGCAGATTCGGATCTTTCCATTCTTCTTAAGGACCGAAACTATGTTGATGACCCAGTCAGGATGTTGCTCTTCACTTATGAAGCCGCTGGCTATTAGCTTGTTGACTTCGGCTTCGATCGCGTCCATGACGCCTGGGCGGAAGCGTCGTTGTTGCTGCTTGACTGGCTTTGCATCTGGCCGTATGTTGAGTTTGTGAAGAGCGATATCGGGGTCTAACCCCGGCATGTCTTCGTAACTCCACACGAACACGTCGATATATTCTCTGACAAGTTTCAGCAGCGATTCTCGCTCTTCGTCTGTTAGGCTCTTACTGACAAAGATTGGCTTTGGAGAGGACTCGCCGCCGAGGTCGACCTGCATAACTTCATCTTCGGTAGGAGGTTCTCTCAGCTCGAACCGCTTTTCCCATTGCGCGTCCAGCTGTTGGGCCCACGGCTCAAGCTCGAGGATCTCAGGGATGTCCTCGTCTTCTTCGTAAGCGTCGGCGAATGCCATGTTGACTGACAGGACCTGTCTGAATATGTCTCCGATACTGGTATCCGAGTCGGAAGTTGGTGACCCGGTTGAATGTGACTGGCAGTCACACTCATCATCTGAACTCTCCGGGGTCGTCGTGGGAGTTACATACCCTAGTCCACATTGAGTTTCGCTATAGTAGTTCCGTGGCTTACCGGACGGTACTGGGGGCTTCAAAGGTAGTCGTCGTTCGGTGCCGTAATTCAAACCCGGCGTGGTCTCCAGATCATATCCTTATTTCTGCATGAGGTATTTGGACGGGGGGCTATAAAGATACAGAGGCAGTCTCCCGGCATCTGACCCAAGATCGACTTCTTTTATGGTGAAGGGGTATGGATCGTCTTTTCGGCCGAAGATAATCGGGTGGTCCCCTCCCTCGAATATTCTGTAGGCGTCTTCTGCTGGAGTAAGCTGGATCACGGTGGATACATTTGTCACCTGTGTGTGTAGGTGAGTGCCTATACCGTGGTCCATAGCATACATTGTACATAGCTTATTAAGCTCGATGTAGTTCAAAGATAGCCATTTATTGATGAAATAAGGTATCTTTTCTAGGGGGATTACATCATCTACGGAGGGGACATCGGTGTGGGCAGCCACGTACTTGGCTAGTTCCGATTCTTCTTTGGCTACCCCCTGTATGAATAAAGATTGAGAGGATGACCTAGTCAGCTTGATCTTCAGAGGCTTAACTGGCGGAGCAGAGCATGGAGTTGTTGGTAGACTAGCAACCCCCAGTTTGGTACTCGATGTGGGGTGAGGAGTGGCTGGTTCGCTTGAAGTGTCAGACCTCGCATCGGGGTGACGACCCTTCTTAGGTGGGCGTACCGTCAGAGGTCTATCGGTGGGATTGAGCTTCTCTGTTTGGGATTGACCGACTCTCGGCAGTCTGATGGTAAGTGGCCCTGTTGTGGGTCTCGGTACTTGGCCGGACCTTGGCAGCCGGATTCTCATCTGCTCTTCTTGTGCCGAGAGACTGATTGCGTCTTTACGCAGCGTGGCCGTAAGGGGTGCGGAATTGCCTGGTTTGCGAGCCTGGAGGTGGATCGTCAGAGGTTCTTCTGATCCCGTGGTCGCTTCAGCATCAGTTTATTTATTTCCTCCTTCAAGGTGCCTCTTCGAATTTTCGTATAGGCAGGAGTCCGAGTAATAAGATTCGACCCCTTTGAAGGGATCGATGTCAGCAAATTCTGTCCTCACGAAGCCGTGCTTGTCGACATATTTGAAGCATTGGTGTAGCATGGAAGGCACGATCATGTAATCGTGTATCCAAGGGCGCCCCAAAAGGATGTTGTAAGAAGTGTCGGCATCTATGACGTAGCAAGATGTCGAAGTTGTAGGGCCTCTCCAGCCCCTGAGGTGTCTCCTTTCGGAGGGATTTGTCGAAGCGAGTCTCCTTCGGCCTAGGCTTGTCGGTCGTCGAAGGCTGAGCCGGTCCCGGAGCATCCGTGGTAGTGGGCGGATGATCATCAGTCGAGTTTTCAGCCAAGGGTTGAGATTGTGCTCCAGATCGAGTAACAACGGCCGTGACTTCTTCTTCATCTGTCGAGGCGGTACGGCAGGATCTGACTTTTCCACTTTTCCTTTTAGAAGGTGGAGTGGACTGAGTTACCTCGTGGACTAGGTCCGGATGGACCCACATGATTTCCCCTCGTGATGTGGTGAGGGGTACTAGACCAGCAGCTTGATCACGAGCAGGCAGAAGATTGGCAATCTCCATCGTTGCCAGAGGGATGGGTATAACCCCGTCCTGAGTTTCGGTTGGAGGGAAGCTACCGAATTGTACGGATACCATGTTGGCTGCCACGGTTACCTCTTCGAAATCGATGGCCAGAGCGTTCGAATCGATGAGGTTTTGGATATATCGTTTCAGTTGGTACCAGTCGTGCGTAGCATGGTGGACGTAGCGGTGGTAATGGCAGAACTTTGGGTTCTCCATATCAGCCAGCCGAGGCTCCCGTCTTGGTGGAGGAAGCTGAATCCTATCTCCTTGTATGAGCATGTCCAAGATAGGCTTGACGTGACCGTCTTCAAAAGAGTAAGTGATTTGAGGCCATTGTTTGTCCGCTGGTTGTGACTCAGGCTTCTGGGCTGTATCGGCCACCATAGCCTGCTTGCCTCTATTGTCCCGGTTGTTGGAGGGGCTACCCCCATTGTCGTTGGTGGTGTTGGAACGCTTGCCCTTGTTCTCTCCCTCTAAAATATGTAATCCCAGTTGGCGAGCCTTCTTCAATCGTTCTTCGGCACTTGTAGCACTGATGATAAAAGCCTTCCAGTCCTTGAATTGACTCTCGCCCATCCAGAGACTAATTGTTGGGAGTAGTCTCTTTTGGCAAATTTCGATCAAGGAAGAGTCCGGGTTGCCAGATGGTAACTTTATTGCGGTTTGACGAAATCGCTCAATGTAATTCCTCGTCAGCTCTTTCTCTCCTTGAACAACGTCCATGAGGGTAGACATCGTGACGTCCTGCCCTACCTCATAGAACCTCTCCAAGAACAAGTGTTTGAAGCCGGCAAAGGAGTGGATGCAATTGTCTGGCTGGTTGCGGTACCAATCGAAGGCGACTCCTTCCAATGCCCCAATGAATAACCGCATAAGGATAGCGTCATCACGGGGCAGATGGTCGGTAGTGACCTCAAAGTAAGTGATGTACCGACTTGCTGAAGTCTTGCCATCATATGGATTGATATTGAACGGCTTATATCTTGGTGGAAAGGGAACATCCCTCCATTCAGCAGGATATGGTTACCGTATTCTGATGTCTTGAGAGTTTTCTCGGGCGTAGAACATTGCTCGGAGCTCCTGAACCTCTCTCCTTACTTCTCGGGCCTCATCTGTCGAGGTAGGGGCCGTTATCTCGGGAGGATTATTACCCGGGTTCGGTGCCGCTGAATTTGAATCTACGTTGATTGCGGGACCCGTGCTTGTCTGGCCAGGTGTCACTCCCTGTAGAGTAGGAAGTGCCGCTTTGATCTCGTCTACAGACTTGATCAAGGCGTGCAATATGGCCTCCAAAGTGTCGATGCGCTGGCGATCACTGGAACTGCCTTGATTGCTGTCTGTCATGAACACCGTCTTTACATGAGGAGTGACGGAAGGAGTGGTGGAGGATGTACCCTCCGAGTCGTACCCATGCATCGAGAAATCATCAGGATATGTGGGGATGTTCTCTGCAGGTTCGGACTCGGAAGGAACAGTACCCCCAGCTTCGGAGCTTGCTTCGTCTAGGATGTCCTCGGGGACGTCGGTATCTGTTGTATCCGTCGGGGGATTTGCGTATTCCTGGAATGTCGGATTGTCGTGGATGTTTGGAGGAGTGCTACCCCCAGTTCCGATGCCCCCCAGTGATGCAAACGACGAACTTCCTACTGCAGCAGTTTTCATCTTCGAACGGGTGTGTTGGAATACTCCAGTGGAGGACAACCCTTTAGACGACGGTTTCTTAGCTGCAGTAGTTGACACCTTTGGGCTGGAGATGCTTGTCTTCTTCCCTCTTTCCTGGGCGGGAACTTTCCGTACGAAATTGCAGGAGACAACAGGAGGTGCCTCGTCTTCCGAGCTCGGGTGATGTAGTCTTTGGAAGACGGATGGCCGGTCTTCTGTCACCGTCGCGCTGCTGCAACAGCAGTTGACGATGATCTGGGTGCAGTGATGTCTGTGTGAGGACTCCTTGCACACTGAAGCTCCTTCTCTTTCCTTGCGTTTGTGGAGGATAACCTCACGCAGGTCAGAGGAACCACTTTGTCCGTTTGCCGCCGGGGGCTGGATTTGAGTGGTTTTATACAACTTCCCATCAGAGGCCCGCGTGATAATCAGCGGGATGCCCCGATAGTCAGAGTTTGGGGCAGCTGTCTGGGCTTGATGAGCCCGCGCTGCCCTAGACTTCTTCTTTTTAGCACTTGTGGGTACATAATAGGAAGAGTCCAAGTTGAACATCACAGAGTCTGGCTTATCATCCAGAGAGTCATCAGGGTTCGGACCGTACGAGAGACGGTCGAAAACTGATCGAGAGGAGCATGGAGCGGATGCTATGCGGCTGGGAGCAGAAACCGTGCAGGCTGTCTGCATGCAGTTGTCTCCTGTCGTCGGACGAGTTCTTATGCGGCTAGGAGTCACGTCCGTGCAGGCTGGCCACATGCGGTTGGCATCTGTGGCCGCATGGGTTTTCTGTAAACGATTGACTTTACTAGCCGCATGAGTCTCATCCATGCGGTTGGGAACTGTAGTCGCATAAGTTATGCTGTTGACAGAAGTAGCCGCATGAGTTTTCTTCATGCGGTTGGCGGATGTAGCCGCATGGGCTTTCTCCTTGCGGCTAATACTCTTCTGCGGTTCGGACCGCATAGAGTCCCTCTTTGTCCCTGCAAGTCCAGCATCATAGTGTTTTCTTCTGCCGGACTTGGGGACAGCAGAGTTATCTACGGTCTGAAGTGGGACCGCAGGAGAGTCCTTCTCGCCGTCTTGAGCAACATAGGGCATCCTATCGAGGGCTTGAGGAGGAGCAAATGACTTTGGTCTCCACTCTTTGCGAGCCTTCGTGGTGCGGGTGCGCTTCTGGACCGGGCCAGCGCTGCCTTCAGAGAGCATCTCTTCGAACGCCTGTTGGTCGAAGCGGACGACCATCTTCTGTTGTGTGGAGCCAAGTTTGGCTGCATCCGATTGCGTCACCAACTCCTCAGTCGTGGAGAAGTTAGTCCCCAGCAGAGTCGCCATCGTGTTTGCCATTGATTGTAAAAGAACAGAACAATTATCGGAGGACTGAACTTAGACTCACAATACAAACTCGCTTGTACAAAGAAAGCATAGGGATGAAAACCTAGGTACAGCAGTCTAAGTACAATTGTTTATTTTTGATTTTGGGGGGTGACGATACAGGCTCGGGAAAGCGACGGCCGCTCTGCCTTACTCCTTGGACGATCGGTACGCAGCCTTGGCCCGGAGAAGATCTGCTTGGTCGTTGACAAAGAAATTCCCTTCTTGCTCTCTCTCTGATTGCTCTTCTGGCTTCTCTCTCTCTGTGTATATTCTCTCTCTGTCTATGGAGGAAGTCTCTCTGTGTATACGTATTCTTCTCTGATTTTTTTGTTGTCTTACAAGGGAATGGCACCTTGCTATTTATAATAATGGGATGTGATCATTAGGGTTGCCAATGATTAGCTCTTGGAGATGGCGGCGGCCTAGGGATTGATCAATCCAGGCCGTTCGTTTCTGATTGTGACGAATCCGAGCCATTAAGGGTAGATTACACCAAATCCCCATTAGCAATTAATGCTGATTGGCGTAAATCTTCCTTATAATAATTTTCTAATATCTGCGAATAAATCAAATTTATTCTCCTGCCACGTGCCCCGGATCATTGGGATTTGACCCGATCTTGGATTGCCATAAATCTGGGAGATTGATTGGCTGAGGACACGTGTCCTGAGAGCCAATGGTGAGACTGGAACCGCATACAGATTGGGCCGCATGAGATTTGGGCCGCATAAGACTTGGAACACGTGTCAGGGCTGTCTGGGCAGTGGCCCCCTCCTACGGACTTCTAAACCATATGATGAGCCGCATGAACCGTATAATGGTGTGTCTGCTTGAGCCGCATGGGCATGGTCTTCTTGAGTCGCATAGGGATGCTTCCACTTGAGCCGCATGAGACTGTTTCGGCCTGAGCCGCATAGGACAGCTTCATTCTGAACCGCATGGGAAGTCTCCACTTCGAGTCGCATAAGCACGTCCACGTGGCAAGGCCACGTGGCATTTTGTTGCTCTCGGGGGATCGTGTCAGAGATTTCTTTCTCTTCCCTAGAGATTTATCATCATAACAGAGTCATAATTACCTGCTTTGGTGTCAGGTCTGTCAACTTTTTAGAGGGGTCAGCCGTCAAAGCAATTAATACAGCATGGATCGGAGGGGAGCACTGTCAAGCCACGTGTCTTCTGAGCCGCATAGAATGCCTCAGGCCACATAGCTCCTTATGCCGCATGACTCCCTGAGCCGCATGCGTTTGCTGAGCCGCATGGGTCTTTCCTGGCCGCATGAATCAATTTCTTTAGTATTTTCCATGCTTCTACAACCTCATCTGGGATCTCTTCATATATTCTGGAGGACTCCGAGCCTGGGTGGGCAGCTAAAAAGTCTGCCAGGGCTTGACCTTTGACTGCCTTTTGGGGGACGAAGATCATATGGTAAGGGGACAGCAGTATTGCCCATGTAGCGAGGCGAGAGCTGAGTGCCCCTGGCTTAGTCATGAGGACCCTGAGAGGGTTGACTCGTGAGATCATGTGTATCGTTTGTCCGGTGACATAGTGTCGCGTTTTCTGAATGGCGAACACCAGGGCGAGGCATTCCTTCTCCACAGCGGTGTATCGGTGCTCTGGCCCAATCATCATTCGGCTGAGGTAATATATGGTCTATTCATGGCCTGCGTCGTTGTTCTGTGCCAGTAGAGCCCCAAGGGAGTGTTCCATTGCTCGTACATAGAGCAGGAATAGTTTTCCAGGAACCGGGGCCACCAAAACTGGAGGATTTGACAAACATTATTTGATGCTGTCGAAAGCACGCTGATATTCCTCGTCCCATACGAATGAGACTCCTTTCTTCATGAGGTGCGTGAATGGTCGGCATCGCCCGGAGAGGTTGGAAATGAATCTTCTGATATAAGCTAGCCTCCCTTGAAGGCCTCTGAGTTCGCAGAGATTTCTCGGGGGACCCATCTCCATGATTACTTTTGTCTTCTCAGGGTCTACATGGATACCCTTTGCAGTGATGATGAAGCCTAAGAACTTCCCACTGGATACGCCCAGAAAGGACTTCGTAGGGTTCATTTTCAAATTGTGCGCTCGTATTAGGTCGAATACCGTCTTTAGATCCTGCAGATGGTCTTCTTTGCAGCGGCTCTTAACGGCTATATCGTCAACGTAGCACTCCACTGTCTTGCGTAAGTGGTCTCTGAAGATGATGCTCATGGCTCTTTGATATGTGGCACCGACATTCTTTAAACCGAAAGGCATGACTGTGTAGCAGTACGTGCCAATTGGTGTTCGGAATGAAGTATGCTTTTCGTCATCAGGAGACATTTTGATTTGGTTGTACCCCGAGAAGCCATCCATGAATGACATGCGTTCGAAGCCGCAGGTATTGTCGATCATGATGTATGTGATAGGAAGGGGGAATTCATCTTTGGGGCACGCCTCGTTCAGGTTGCGGAAGTCGATGCAAATTCGAATCTTCCCATTCTTCTTGAGGACGGGTACTATATTGGCGACCCAATCGGGATGTTGCTCCTCACGGATGAAGCCGCTGGCTATCAGTTTGTTGACTTCGGCTTCGGTCGCGTCCATGATGCCTGGACGGAAGCGTCGCTGTTGTTGCTTGACCGGCTTTGCATCTGGTCGAATGTTGAGTTTGTGAAGAGCGATGTCAGGATTTAACCCTGGCATGTCTTCATAGCTCCAGGCGAACACATCAATGTACTCTCTGACAAGTTCTAACAGCGACTCCCGTTCTTCGTCAGTTAGGCTTTTACTGATGAAAATTGGTTTTGGAGAAGATTCGCTGCCGAGATCCACTTGTATGACCTCATCTTCAGTAGGAGGTTCTCTTAGTTCGAATCATTTTTCCCATTGTGCGTCTAATTGCTGGGCCCATGGCTCTAGCTCGAGGATTTCGGGGATGTCTTCGTCTTCCTCGTAAGTGTCGGTGAATGCCATGTTGACTGACATGACTTGTCTGAACACATCTCCGATGCTGGTATCTGAGTCGGAAGTTGGTGATCCGGTTGAATGTGACTGCCAGTCGCAGTCTTCATCTGAACTTTCAGGGGTCGTAGTAGGCGTTACATACCCTAACCTGCATCGAGTTTTGTTATAGTAGTTCCGTGGTTTGCCCGCCGGGACTGGCAGCTTCAAAGGTAATCGTCGCCCAGTGCCGTAGTTCAATCCTGGCGTCGTCTCTAGATCATACCTCTGTTTCTGCATGAGATATTTGGATTGAGGGCTATAGAGATACAGAGGCAGTCTTCCGACATCTGACCCGAGGTCGACTTCTTCTATGGTGAGGGGATGCGGGTTGTTCGTCCGGCCGAAGATGATCGGATGATCTCCTCCCTCGAATATTCGGTAAGCGTCTTCTACTGGAGTAAGCTGGATCACGGTGTACACATTTGTCACCTTTGTGTAGGTGAGCGCCTATACCGTGTTCCATAGCATACATTGTACATAGCTTATTGAGCTCGGTGTAGTTCAAAGATAACCCTTTATTGATGAAGTAAGGTATCTTTTCTAGGGAGATTACATCATCAGAGGAGGGGGCATCAGTGTGGGCAGCCACATACTTGGCTAGCTCCGGTTCCTCTTCGGCTACCCCCTGTATGAACGAAGACTGAGAGGATGACCTGGGAAGCTTGATTGTCAGTGGTTCAGTTGATGGAGCAGAGCGTGGAGTTGTTGGCAGACTAGCAACCCCCAGTTTGGCATTTGATGTCGGGCGAGGAGTGGCTGGTTCGCTAGAAGTGTCAGACCTTGCATCGAGGTGACGACCCTTCCTGGAAAAGCGTATCGTCATGGGCCTGTCCGAGGGGTTGAGCTTCCCTGCTTGTGGTTGGCTAACTCTTGGTAGCCTGATTGTCAGTGGCTCCGTTGTGGGTCTCGGCACTTGGCCGGACCTTGGCAGCCGGATTATCATTTGCTCCTCCTGCGCTGAGAGGCTGATTGCGTCCTTCCGCAGAGTGGCGGTAAAGGGTACAGACTTGCCCGGTTTGCGAACTTGGAGGTGGATCGTCAGGGGTCCTTCCGATCCCGTGGCTGTCTCGGTATGAGTTTGTGCGTCTCTTTCATCAAGGTGCCTTTTCGACTTTTCGTATAGGCAGGAGTCTGAGTAGTAGGATTCGACCCCTTTGAAGGGATCGATATCAGCAAATTCTGTCTTCACGAAGCCGTGTTTGTCGACATATTTGAAGCACTGGTGTAGCGTGGAAGGCACGATCATATAATCGTAAATCCATGGATGCCCCAAGAGGATGTTGTAAGAAGTGTCTGCATCTATGACGTAGCAGGTGACTTCGGATTGGAGGTCGCCAATTTGACACTTCAGACGAATTTTTCTAATAGGGTAGCTCCTGCCCGAATTAAAACCGCTGATGGCGGTGCTTGTAGGTGTCAGGCGATGCATTGGGATGCGGAGATGATGTAGCAGACCCTTCGGGATGATGCTTATGGAAGAGCCAGGATCTATGTGCATTCGATCCACTTTCACGTCGCCGATGTATCCCGTGTAGTATAGCGGGCGATCATGTAGGTTGGTTTTGATGAGCATGTCCTGCAGAGTGAAGACGATATTGGGCATTGCTCCCGTGCAGGCACTGTCCTGGAGATCGACGGGTGAGTCCTCCCCGGTGAGGTTGGATTGAGCCAGATAGGCATCGACATTTTGGAGTGCTTCGCTCAATGCAATACGAACGTCCTTGGAGAGCCTTAGGAGTTCGTACAGTGACAATTTGGCCGGAGTATTAGCCAATTGTGCTAAGATATCAAAGTTGTAGGGCCTCTCTAGCCCTTGGGCTGCGTCTTTTCGGAGAGATTTGTCGAAGCGAGTCTCCTTCGGCCTAGGCTTGTCGGTCGTCGAAGGTTGAGCCGGTCCCGGAGCATCAGTCGTAGTGGATTGATGATTTTCAGCTGGATTGTCAACCACAGGTTGGGATTGCGCTCCGGACCGCGTGACGACGGTTGTAGCTTCCTCGTTGTCTGCTGAGATTGTGTGGCAGGTCCTGATTTTTCCACTCTTCTTTCTGTTGGTGGGAGATGGTGTGGGTCGAGTTACTTCTGATACCAAGTCTGGATGGACCCACATGACCTCTCCTCGTGAGGTGGTAAGAGGTACTAGACCAGCAGCCTGTTCCCGGGGAGGTAGAAGATTGGTAATCTCCATCTTCGCCCGAGGGACGGGGATTACCCCGTCTTGAGTCTCCGTCGGAGGGAAGCTGCCGAATTGTACGGACACCATATTGGCTGCTACGGTTACCTCCTCGAAGTCGATGGCCAGAGCGTTCGAATCGATGAGGCTTTGGATGTACCGTTTTAGTTGGTAACAGTCGTGTGTAGCGTGGTGTACGTAACGGTGGTAATGGCAGAACTTTGGGTTCTCCAGATCAGCCGGCCGAGGCTCCCGTCTTGGTGGAGGAAGCTGAATTCTATCTCCTTGTATGAGCATGTCCAAGATAGGCTTGATGTGACCATCTTCGAAGGAGTAATCGATTTGGGGCCATTGTTTGTCTGCGGGCTTCAGCTCAGGTTTTTGTGTTGTATCGGCCACCATAGCCTGCTTCCCCTTGCTGTCCCGATTGTTGGAGGGGTTACCCCCATTATCGTTGTTGGGACGCTTGCCCTTGTTTTCTCCTTCTGAGATGTGCAATCCCAGTTGGAGAGCCTTCTTTAGTCGTTCTTCGGCGCTTGTGGCGCTGATGATGAACGCCTTCCAATCTTTGAATTAACTTTCGCCCATTCAGAGACTGATCGTTGGAAGCAATCTCTTTTGACAAATTTCAATCAAAGAGGAATCTGGATTTCCGGAAGGCAGCTTCATGGCGGTCTGGCGGAACCGCTCGATGTAGTTTCTTGTCAACTCCTTCTTCCCTTGGACGACGTCCATGAGAGTGGACATTGTGACATCCTGTCCTACTTCGTAGAATCGTTCCAAGAACAGGCGCTTGAAGCCGGTGAAGGAGTGGATGCAGTTGTCCGGCAGATTGTGGTACCAATCGAAGGCGACTCCTTCCAATGCCCCGATGAATAACCGTGTAAAGATTGCATCATCATGGGGCAGATGGTCGGTGGTGACCTCAAAGTAAGTGATGTACCGACTTGCTGAGGTTTTGCCATCATATGGGTTGATATTGAACGGCTTATATCTTGGTGGAAATGGAACATCCCTCCATTCAGCAGGGTATGGTTGCCGTACTCTGAGATCTTGAGCATTTTCTCGGGCATAGAACATGGCTCGGAGCTCCTGGACCTCTCTCCTTACTTCTCGGGTTTCGTCTGTAGCGGTAGGGGCTGTTATTTCGGAAGGATTATTGCCCGGGTTTGGTGCCGCTGAGTTCGAATCCACATTGACTGCAGGGCCCGTGCTTGTTTGACCAGGCGTTCCTCCTTGTAGAGTTGGCAGGGCCGCTTTAATCTCGTCTACAGACTTAACCAAAGCAAACAATATGGCTTCGAGATTGTCGATGCGCTGGCGATCATTGGAAGCACCTTGATTGCTGTCCGTCATAAAAACTGTCCTTACATGAGGAGTGATGGAAGGAATGGTGGAGGACATGCCCTCCGAGTCGTACCCATGCACCGAGAAGTCATCGGGATAGGTGGGAATGTTTTCTTCGGGCTCGAACTCGGAGGGAACGGTATCCCCAGCCTCAGAGCTTGCTTCGTTTTGAGAGTTACGGGTGTCCTCGGGGACATCAGTGTCTGTTGTACCTGATGGGAGAGTTGTTTGCCCGAGCTCGGCTCCTTGAAACATTGGGCGGAGGAGTGCTACCCCCAGTTCCCTCAACCCCCAGCGATGTGGATGATGAATTTCCCATCGTGGTAGATTTCGTCTTTAAATGGGTGTGCTAGAATACACCGGTAGAGGACAACCGTTTAGAAGACAGTTTCTTAGCTGTAGTGGTTGATATCTTGGGACTTGAGATGCTTGTCTTTTTCTCTCTTCCTGCGTCGGGGACCTTCTGAGCGAAATTGCAGGAGACAACAGGAGGTGCCTCATCTTCTGAGCTCGGATGCTGTAGCCTTTGGAAGACGGACGGCCGATCTTCCATTGCTGCCGTGCTGTTGCAACAGCAGTTGACGATGATTTGGGTGTAGTGATGTCCAAGCGAGGACTCTTTGCACGCCGAGGCTCCTTCTCTTTCCTTGCGCTTATGGAGGATCGCCTCACGCAAGTCAGAAGAACCACTCTGTCTGTTTACCGCCGGGGGCTGGACTCGAGCGGTTGTATACAACTTCCCATCCGAGGCCCGTGTGATAGTCAACGGGACGCCCCGATAGTCAGAGGTTGGAACAGCTGACTGGGCTTGATGAGCCCGCGCTGCCCTAGACTTCCTCCTTTTAGCACTTGTGGGTGCGTAATAGGAGGAGTCCAAGTTGGGTACCACAGAGTCTGGCTTATCATCCAGAGAATCATCAGGGTCGGGACCGCATGAGAGACGGTCGAAGACTGATCGAGAGAAGCGTAAAATGGACGCTATGCAGCTAGAGTTGGGTACCGTGCAGGCTGTCTGCATGCTGTTGTCTTCTATCGTCGGACGAATTATTTTTGTGCGGCTAGGAGTCACGACCGTACAGGCTGGCCGCATGCGGTTGGCAATTGTTGCCGCATGGGTTTTCTGCAAGCGATTGACTCCCACAGCCATATGAGTTTCATTCGTGTGATTGGCAACTGTAGCCGCATAAGCTATGCGGCTGACAGGTATGGCCGCATGAGTTTTCTTCATGCGGCTGGAGGATGTAGCCGCATGAGCTTTCTCCCTGTGGCCGAAGGATGTAGCCGCATGAGCTTTCTTCCTGCGGCTGCTACCCTTATGCGGCTCGGATCTCATAGAGTTCCACTTTGCCCCTGCAAGTCCAGCATCATAGTGTTTTCTTCTGCCGGACTTGGGGACAGCAGAGTTGTCTACGATCTGAAGTGGGGCCGCAGGGGAATCTTGCTCGCCGTCTTGAACAACAGAGGGTGTCTCTGCAAGAGCTTCAGCAGGAACGAAGGATCGGGGTCTCCACTCCTTATGGGCCTTCTTTGTGCGGGCTCGCTTCTGGACCGGGCCAGTGCTTTTGTCGGAGAGCATCTCTTCGAACGCCTGTTGGTCGAACCGGGCAACCATCTTTTGTTGAGTGGAGCCAAGCTTGGCTGCATCGGATTACGTCACCAACTCCTCAGCCGTGGAGAAGTTAGTCCCCAGCAGAGTCGCCATCGTGTTTGCCATGAAATATAAAAGAACA
Organism: Iris pallida; assembly: GCA_029216955.1. Taxonomy (NCBI): domain Eukaryota; kingdom Viridiplantae; phylum Streptophyta; class Magnoliopsida; order Asparagales; family Iridaceae; genus Iris; species Iris pallida. Next base: position 728,310 of record JANAVB010011248.1, read on the forward strand.
GAACAATTATCGGAGGACCGGACTTTTACTTCACGTTACAAACTCACTTGTACAAAGAAAGCCTAGGGACGAAAACCTAGGTACAGCAGTCTAAGTACAATTGTTTATTTTAGATTCTGGGGGGTGACGATAGAGGCTCGGGAAGGCGACGGCAGCCCTGCCTTACTCCTTGGACGATCGGTATGCAGCCTTGGCTCCTGTGAGAAGATGGTTGGCGTTGACGAAGAAATGCTCTTTTTGCTCTCCTCGTGTTGCTCTTCTGGCTTCTCTCTCTCTGTGTATTTTCTCTCTGATTATTAGGGGGGAAGCTCTCTGTGTATGTGTCTCTGATAATGTATATCTCCCAAGGGAATGGCACCTTGCTATTTGTAATAGTGGGGGCATCATTAGGGTTTGGATGATTGCCCATTATCGAAGTGGCGGCGGCCTGATGCTTAATCAATCTAGACCATTCGTTTTAGGCGTGAAGGATCTGGGCCATAATTGGGGGTAGCACTAAATCTTCTGAATAATTAATGCTGATTGCTTTAAATCTTTATGATTGATTGTGTAGCTTGGATCTCCCACCACGTGTCCCATTGGTTTGATTATGAATGATATGACCTGATCCCATTAATTATGAGGATATGGTCATTGGGATCTGGTAAATCTTTGCATCTCATAATCATCTTTGCTGCCAGCTGTCATTGAATCTCTGCCACGTGTCTTGATGATGGACTCTGCCAAAGCCGTATGACACCCATGAACTGTATGAGACAGCGTGTCAGCGAACCGCATAGGTATAGTTTTTACGAGCCGCATGAGATAGTTCCTTGGTGAACCGCATAAAGGTAGTAACTGCGAGCCGCATGGGATGGCTTTTTGGTGAGCCGCAGGAAGACGATCCTTGCCAGCCGCATGAAGTTGTTCTTCACTGGAGTCGCATGGGATGGCTTTTTGGTGAGCCGCAGGAAGACGATCCTTGCCAGCCGCATGAAGCTGTTCTTCACTGGAGTCGCATGGGAGTAGCCACGTGTCAATCTCGAATCGCGTCAGAGATTTTCTTCTATTTCCTAAGAGTCTGTCATTATGGCAGGGCCATTATGATACCTTATGTCAGAGCCGTCAGCTGTCAAATCATGACGGAGCATTAAATAGGCAGACTGCTCGATGGCCAGCTGTGTGAAGGGGTCTTCGTGGGTACACGTGGCATTGAGCCGCATATCTCCGTGAGCCGCATATACTTTTGAACCACATGCGGCTGGGGGACTCTTTGAACCGTAGGGCTGTCCCTATGCAAGCCGCATGGACTCTCCTGTCTGAGCCGCATGAGACTAAGAGTCTCTCTGAACCGCATGGGACTGCTCCTGTATGAGCCGCATGGGGTTCTCCTGTTCTGAGCCGCATAGATTATCGTTCTGATATTTTCCATGCTTCTACAGGAACCTCTTGTTCGAATATAACTAGAACATGTTGATTCAGTGGGGTTGTAGTCTTCGCCTAACATGGGCAACTAGAGATGATGTTGAAGAACTTAGAGGAAGAAGAATTCATGGGTCAAAGAGGAGATTCCTTAGTAGGTGCAAAAAAAGTCTATCTATAGACTTTGATTAGGCGAGTGATTGAAATCTTTAAGTCATAATGACTAGGATATGAGGGTTGGTGTTTGTGTATTATATAGGAGGCATGTGCTTTCTTAGGTGAAATACATACATCTTAGGTTCGATGCGTCTTGCATGGATCGTGGGTATTTTAGTTCAGTAAGGGGAAAGGGTCAATATTGCACGGTTAAAATCAATTTGAGCAAATTAGGCATCTATGGTTTGTTTTTATGAGAAAATGTGACATACATGTTGCATAATTGAAATGGAGTACATAAATGTGTGTTTGTCTGGTACATGCATGTCATGGGTATAAAGTGACTTGTCTAGCTCGTGAGTGTGAAAGGTATTAGAAAGAGAATGTTTGTCTTGTGCTCCAAATTTCAAAGTCACGTTAGAGGTTATCAAACGATACTGGTAGAAACGAACATTATCAAGCATTGATTTATTAGTCGAAGTGGAATCAATCTATCCCAGTCATCTGCTAATGCTTAGAGAGGCTTGCTAAAACATTTCATGAAATTCACTCTCGGAATTAAAACTAAGACATGATTTATTGACCAGTATGGAGTTTGAAGAATCAAAGTTGCGATCTTCTACCGCGGTTATCTAACGCACGAGCAAAGGGATATAAAATATAGTATAAAAATCGTGCCACAATTTGAAAATTGATGGAAAAGACGTTCACGGATGGCATCCCATTCTAAAAGATTGGGTTACTAAGCTCAAGGTTCTTACAGAACTTGGTTAATCGTGGGAAGCACAGTAGAAGGGTTTCTAAGAAAGTCAAATTTTAAGAAGATGTTGCGGATATGAGTTACTTCTGTTCGTATTCATAGACTCTATGGGAAGCCTAGGTATTACTCATTTAACATTGCCCATGTATTGCCAATGTTTCATCAAGACACTATGAAGGTCTTAGTCAAGTATAACCGAAAACAAGTTGGTACAACAGGATTCCAGCCATAGCATATCATTGGCTACGAGGAGATATGGTTACGGGATTTATGGAAGAGGAATTTAGAGGACCAAGAGATGGAGGCTACTTAATGGGTGTAGGTACCTATTTCATAAATTTGATTTTATAGTCCAATATGGCGATAGGCAAGGATGGGTTAACTGATTCTCAGTGGGTTCCCTAATTGGATTTCAATCTTTGATTGCATGAACCTTAGATTTTAGTCTATAGTGGCTAGGCAATATCTCGTAGAATCAATTTAAACCATCCCTATTAGTTTTGGGTAACGTAGAGTAGGTTCCAACTTCAGTGGTTGGGCTATTTGCCACTCGGGTGGTTAACTAGGTTCTATAAGTAATGAAGATGCGCCTTCCGTGACTTTTGTGTTTAACTAGCACAAGAGGCCTCTATTGAGTGACACACTAGTGACATGTGCATAAAGGGCTTTGAGTAGATCACAGCCATACATTGGGCCAAAAAGATTTGAGTCAAGGTCAGATCTCTAATTGCTGTCGGAAAGTACATCGGAGTTATGGTAAGAGTTATCTCTAGTCCTTTTTGTCCTGCTAGTCGTATCATAAAAATAGAATACAAGGAGACATGTTTGAGTACGACATGATATGTCTACTTGAAGGTGGGCACGTCTAAGTCTTGCATATGAATTTTATTGGAAGGTAACAGCTAGTATTACGCTCCGAATATCAAAGTCATGATAAGGGATACCAAAACATCTAAAAAGAAAGTGGGTGTTCACGAGTCACTAATTTATCATCCTAGCGAGAACCAATCTACTTTATTCAATCATAAGCTTAGTAAATTCCAAAATATAAAAGGCTTACAATCTATTCACTCTAGAGACTTGGACATGGTTTTCAGAATAATGAGGTTAGGAATATTTAAGTTGTGACATCGTACTTGACCTTTGGTAATAATAAAGCACGATGTGATCGATAACGTGATATGGTAGTTATGAATCAGTTTCGAGGATCGTACCCCAATTTCTAATAAATGGAAATGATTGCGTACAACGATACATGAGTCGATAGAATAGAAGGATCCACTCTTCTATAGCATACGAGAGCTTATCGATGGGGTAACAAACTTTAAGGCACGTCATATGAAAGATCTCTAACGGCTAAGTCATGAATTTCTATTTGTGTAAAGCCTGCCAGACTACGGTTATAAGGTTTCTAATGGTGTCGAATGTGGTGCTCATGCATTAATGTTAATAACTAGTAAATCATCATATGACAGGGTATTATGCTATGGTATTGGCTAAGCTAGTGATTGTGATGTTCCAATGCTAAGTCAGGTCTTAATAACAAAATCTGCATAACTAGAATAATACCTGTTGGACTCAAATCTTGGGATGGATGTCTACCATAGTCATGGTAAATTCTTGTCCTTACTTTTTCTCTATTCCTCTTATGTCTAAACTGTGGGGCTGGGTCGAGTAAGGGTTGGTTTAAGGCATACGGGTTGATAGTTAAAGCAAGAATCGAGAAGAATAATTAAAGACTCACAATAATTAGTTCTTTGAGAATAGATAGTCTCCATAGTTGATGTTTTGACCAAGGGTAAGACCCTAATCATTCTCAAATTTAAATGACTAGAAGGTCATGTTATTAGTTTTAGGGCCGAGGGGAGGACAAGTAGCTCAAGGCAGGGTTGTAGTCACATGGCTTGGCCGATGGTTGCTACACTGGTGTCTACAACTATCATGGTTATAGGGGAATACTCCTGGTCTACTAGCATTTGTTTCTCCGAGATAGTTGACAGGAGACAATAAAAAGTTCAAGGGTGATGTCATCGAATATGAATACAGGGTTCAAAGGTGATTAAGTAATTCAAAGGGAGTTGTCAAGACAGTTGCGGATGAGATCCTAGAGACATCTATATCTTAATCTACGTGGGATAACCATATAAAGAGCGAACCAAGTGCACCAAGGTTGATCAGACCATAATACACTGATTCTATTTAGACAATATGTTAGCAGGCGTCCCCAGTATACGTATGTCCTGAACAAGCTCGATAAAGAATAAGCTTGCAAAACTAGGCTATAAATAACATCATATTCATGATAGTGCAAAGTATAAGTACGGAGGATAATGATGAAAGCAGTTAATAATAGTTCAAGTGTCATAAGGATCTAAGTCTTGTCCGGTGTTCCTGTTTATAAAATAGTCCTACTGTCTCATGTATCAGGCCACGGTTGACCAATGTGTTGGCCCATTGGTCATATGGTCAAACCTGATTTTAATAATTGATCAAAACTCTGTCTGGATATACAAAGCTAGTTGGGACATCTCGGCTTCTTGGACATAAGCAAGATTGGATATTCACTCCGTTCAAGACTGAAGATCTGTTTGCCTACTTGAGTCTGTATTTCCTATGCAATGTAATTTTCATTTTGTTTGAGTCTAGAAATACGTTGTACACCGAGTCGTACTGGAAAATAGGCTATCCCTCAAATAGTTCAAAAATGTTTTTAAAATGACCTATCAAAATGTTTACAAAAAGGTTTTCAAAAAGGTTTTCAAAAATCACCAAAACCTATTATTAAAACCCTAACCTAACCCTGACAGAACTCGGCCAGAGTTCGGCCAGAGTTCGGCCAGAGTTCGGTTAGTGGCCGTTTTGATTTTTGAATTCTCTGGAACTTGGTCCTCCTGCAGTTGCGGATTTGACCGAGATTTGCTCATCGAGTTCTGCCCGAATTCTGACAGAGTTCTCCCTTTGAAATTCCTATAAATAGAGAAGGATTTCGATCATTTCAAATCACTCATTCACTTTCAATCTTCTCTCTATCTAAAGCTTTCTGTCTTCCAAAGAGTTTTCTAGAGCTTTCAATTTCAGATCCCAAGCCAGTTACAATCCTCTAGTCGATTTGCCAGTGCGGTACGGTCTAGAAGTTTCTGAGAGATTGTAATCAGAAGGCTTGATTGAAGAATACCTCTTCACATTTGAAGTTGGACGAGTTCTTCGTATCAAAGCTCGCGTTGTAGAAGTTGCAAGGACTTCGTAAGAAAACTTGCGGTTTTTCCTATAGTGGATTCAAACTGGTAGCAAGAGTTCTACCGACTGGATTAGTCCTCAACAGAGGAATACCAGTATACATCGCTGTCTTTGCGTTTGCTTTCTGAACTCTGCCTTTACATTATTTCAATTGTGATTATATACTGTGATTGTGTTGCTAATAATTTTTTAATTAGCATTTTTCCGCTGCCAACTCTATTCACCCCCCCTCTAGAGTATTACGCTTTACTATATCGTTCCTACAATTGGTATCAGAGCGGGTGTTACAGGTAAAGCAAGGTAACAGTGCTATTATTTATTTATTATTTATTAGATCACAGCACATCACATGGCCACTATGAAATTCACAAGTGAAGGTCAGGCCACAAACAGACCCCCTCTGTTTGATGGCACTAACTACACTTATTGGAAAACACGGATGAGTTTCTTCTTGAAATCTCTTGACTTTGACTTATGGGCTATTGTTCTTGATGGCTATCAAAAGCCACCTCGTATAAATGTTGAGGGAGTTTTGGTTGAAAAACCCCAAAGCAGTTATACAGAGGAGGAAAAGAAAAAGGCCAGTCTTGACGCACGTGCCATTAATGCTCTCTTTTGTGCCTTAGACAGAACAGAATTTAACAGGGTATCTACATGCACAACGGCAAATGGTGTGTGGAAGCTTCTCGAAGTTACACATGAAGGCACGACTCAAGTCAAGGAGTCAAAAGTCAGCAGACTTACTCAAGAGTACGAGGCGTTCAAAATGAAGCCAAATGAAACAGTCACTCAAATGTTCGAGAGGTTCTTGGATATTGTAAACCCTTTGTCCTCTCTAGGCAAAGATTACAGTAACCACGAAAAGATTCGCAAACTCCTGCGAGCTCTCACCAAGAACTGGATTCCGAAGGCTACAGCTATCATTGAAGGAAATGACCTCACCACAATGTCACTTGAAGTACTCATGGGGAAGCTACTCACTCATGAACTAGAGCTGCAAGATTTTGAAGAGCCTGCACCAAAGGAGAAGACGATCGCCCTCAAAGCTCAGCACAGAAAGGCTGCTGAAGATGACTCAGACAGCAGTGGATCTGACGCTGAAGATCAAGCTCTCCTAGCAAGGAAGTTCAAAAGATTCATGAGACATGAGAAGAGAGTCAAAGAGAACAACAACAACAACTGGTACCAAGAAGATGCTGTCTGCTATGGCTGCAAGAAGAAGGAACATATGAAGAAGGACTGTCCCACCAACTCATCATCGAGCAAGAAGAACAACAGGTATGAAAAAGGCAACCTGAAGAGATCAACATCCCGGAAATATGCCAACACCAGCATATGGCATGAGAGTGAAGCCAGCGACTCAGAAGACGAACATTCAGAGGACGCTGCAAACATCTGCTTCATGGCAGTTGATCAGGTACCTACTGAACCTGTAGAAACATATGATGACTTTACCTTTGAGCAATTAGGAGATGCCTTCAGTGACCTGATGCTTGACTACAGGAAACTGCGTAGTAAATATCAGACCGCTAAGAAGGTACTCAAAGAGTACAAAGGAGAAATAGGAAGACTTACCGACCTACTAGCTGAGGTTAGAACTAGTGTTAGTAAGTCTGGTGAGCTTTCCTCTATAAAGCTCTTATTACACGAGACTAAACAGTCATCCGAAGAGAAAGATAAGATTATAGACCAATTGAGAGAAGATCTTTCTAAAGAAAAGAAAAGTCTTCAATCTGCACAAATCAGAATGGAATCACTCACTTCTGATTATACTAAGTTATATGACACTTCCAAAAGGTTGGAAATTAGGTTAGGAAAACAGCCTGAGCCTGCTGCTTCCTATCCTAACACGTGTCACTTACCGAGAAATCGGAACATTCCCAAGCCAAACACTGTCAGACCAAACCATATAAAACCTTTACCCCAAAAGGTTAAGCCCAAACATGATCATAGGTATGCATTCTTCTATACTAGAAAACCTAAACCTACCAACCATGCACATCACTCTGCTTTCAACACTCAACATGCACAATGTCATTATTGTGGCCTCATTGGTCATATTTTATCTGCATGTAGAATGAGAAAGCTAGTTGATTTAAATGTTTATGCTTGGATACCTAAAGCTAACAATTCAGGACCCTACAAGAAATGGGTACCAAGAGTTTCATCTGCAAACTGTTTTGTAGGTGGAACACCCTTCACATGCTAGAAGCAAATGGATCCTCGACAGCGGTTGCTCACGGCATATGACCGGTGACGCTACTCTATTTGCAACACTGTCGAAAAAGAAAAAGGAAGGCTATGTTTCCTTCGGCAAAAATTTGAAAGGGTATATTATTGGTATCGGTGATGTTGGTAAATCTCCCTATCCCGTAATTAAAGATGTATGTCTGGTTACCGAGTTGAAACATAATCTGCTCAGCATAAGTCATCTAGCTGATCATGGTTATGGTATCAACTTTGGCAAAGACAAATGTACTATAGTTGATAGCTCAACTGGTAGTACTATCTTTGAAGGAATCAGGGAAGACAATATATATGTTTTCTATCTATTGGAAGAAGCTAACATTTCAGGTAGATGCTTAATGGCCAAAAGTGATGAGAGTCATCTATGGCATATGAGACTCGGTCATGCAAACATGGATACAATTTCAAGGTTATCCACAAAGAAGTTAGTACGCGGTTTACCGGACATAACATTCAAGAAGAATTCGGTATGCAGCCAATACGAAAAGAACAAGGCTACCAGATCCACATTCAAGTCTGTAAACGCAGTATATACTACTAGACCTCTACAATTGCTACATATAGATTTATTCGGTCCTAGCAGAGTTGCTAGCCTCGGAGGTAAATTATAAGCATTTGTTATTGTAGATGATTTTTCTAGATACACGTGGGTATATTTCTTGACACACAAGAATGACGCATTATCCGAATTTGTCACCTTTTGCAAGAAAGTACAAAATTAAAAAGGTTACATGATCACTCGAATTAGAAGTGATCATGGAGGCGAATTTGAGAATGCTGATTTCGAGCAATTTTGTGACACACACGGTTTCATACACGAGTTCTCCTGCCCTAGAACTCCACAACAAAATGGAGTTGTGGAACGTAAGAACAGAACTCTAACCGAAATGGCCAGAGTAATGTTAAATCAATTTAGCCTACCCAAATACTTCTGGGCTGAAGCTGTCAATACAGCTTGCTTTGTGCTCAATAGAGTTCTAATTCGACCCAAATCGAAGAAGACTCCTTTTGAGTTATGGTTTGATAGAATTCCTTCAGTTTCATACTTTAAGATATTTGGCTGTAAATGCTTTATTCTTAATACTAAAGACAATTTGGGAAAGTTTGACGAAAAGGCCGATGAAGGTATTTTTCTAGGTTATGCGGCCAAGAGCAAAGGGTACAGAGTCTTCAACAAACGTACCATGATCATCGAAGAGTCAATCAACGTCACTTTTAATGAAATGAACCAAATGACACTCGATGACAGTGATGAAGATCTGCCTACATTAAGCTCAACATCAGCTGAACCTGAACCAAGCTCTGCAAAAGCTGAACCCCCTAGAGGAGATCCAGGAACCAGCTACCTACAGAGTCTACCGAAGAGGTTAAAATTCACAGCTGATCATCCAAAAGATTTGGTAATTGGTGACATTACCAAAGGAGTAAGTACTCGATCATCCAGTAGAGATATTGTTTCTAGTGTTGCATTTATTTCACAACTAGAACCCAAATCTATTGATGAAACATGTAGTGATAGTTTCTGGATAGATGCCATGCAAGAGGAATTGAACCAATTCGAACGGAATCAAGTTTGGGAACTTGTTCCCAAGCCTTTTGATCATCCGGTCATTGGCACCCGTTGGGTATTCCGAAACAAACTGAATGAGGATGGTTTAGTAACTCGTAACAAGGCTCGACTCGTAGCTCAAGGATACAATCAAGAAGAGGGTATTGACTACGATGAGACTTATGCCCCAGTTGCGAGATTAGAATCCATTCGCATGCTATGTGCATTTGCATGTTTTCATGATTTCAAACTTTTTCAAATGGATGTAAAAAGTGCTTTTCTAAATGGCTTTATAAAAGAAGAAGTTTTTGTAGCACAACCTCCAGGTTTCACGGATTTTAAAAATCCTGACCATGTTTTCAAGTTGAAGAAAGCCTTATACGGTTTGAAACAAGCCCCTCGTGCTTGGTATGATCGTCTAAGCTCTTTTCTACTTGACAACGGATTTTCAAAAGGAAAGGTTGACACTACACTATTTATTAAATCTTTTAATGGCAAGCTGCTTTTAATTCAAATCTATGTTGATGATATCATATTTGGATCCACTGATGAATCTCTTTGTCAAGAATTTTCTAAGTGTATGCAGAATGAGTTTGAGATGAGCATGATGGGAGAGCTGAAATTCTTTCTCGGATTGCAAATCAAACAAACCGACAATGGGACGTTCATTAATCAAGCCAAGTACACAAAAGATCTGCTAAAGAAGTTCGATCTGGACAATGTCAAACCTATTGGCACTCCGATGGCAACTTCAACAAAGCTTGATTCTGACGAACAAGGCAAGCCAGTCGACACACGTAAGTATCGAGGTATGATTGGTAGTTTACTTTACTTAACTGCTAGTCGTCCAGATATAATGTTTAGTGTTTGCTTGTGTGCACGTTTTCAAGCTAACCCAAAGGAATCACATCTGTCCGCAGTTAAGCGTATCTTCCGATACCTTAAGGGCACTTCTTCTGTTGGCTTGTGGTATCCCAAAACTAAATCCTTTGACCTTATTGGTTATTCGGATACAGATTTTGCTGGATGCAAGGTTGATAGAAAAAGTACCAGTGGCACATGTCATTTCTTAGGCAAAGCTCTAGTCTCTTGGTTTAGTAAAAAGCAAAATTCTGTAGCCTTATCAACAACAGAGGCTGAGTACATCGCCGCAGGACGTTGTTGTGCTCAGATTTTGTGGATGAAACAAACCCTAGAAGACTTTGATTTATTTTTCACACATATTCCCATTTTCTGTGATAACACTAGCACTATTAATTTGACTAAGAATCCTATATGTCACTCTCGTACTAAACATATCGAGATTCGACATCATTTTCTTAGAGATCATCATCAAAATGGAGATATAAACCTTGTGTACATAGATACTGAAAATCAATTAACTGACATCTTCACTAAACCTCTAGCGGAAGATCGCTTCAATTATTTACGTCGAGAATTAGGAATTTTAGACGTTAATAATATTAATTGATGTTATTTTATGATTATATATCATTATACAAAAACTGTGTTAGAGACAAGCTAATAAAGAGTCTGTCTGTCACCACAACTACGGTTGAAGCGAAGCGGTACTTAAGAGTTCCCCGGTGAACCTCCGCCAGCTGGGACAGTACTCCTACAGCTAATCTGAGACAGTCAATGTATAATGACATTTAATTCATAAAATATTATTAATTATGTTATTTGAAGGCTAAAATAACTAATCTTTGAATTAAATATTTGAAATGAGTCAATGAAAAAGAAGTGGCAAAATCAACTTTGAAGAACCCTAGGCGAATTCGGCCAGAACTCTGACCGAATTCGGCCCGAGTTCGGTTGAGGGTATCTGCGTATATATCCAGAACCCGAGAGCTCCTTCTCTTCCATTGCTTCCAAACTATTCCTAACAGCAGCAGCAGCCGACCCCGACCTCCAAACCCTAGCTTTTCACCAACCTATTGCTTCCAATCTACTTGGTGAAATCCTTCCAAAATTTGGAATCGTGCGGAGATCGTTATTCTCTACAGCATATCTTGATTTCGTGAGGTATAACTCCCTCTCTCTCCACCTTTCAATTAGTGCTTTTTATTCCAATGGCACCTAGATTTAATCCTTTCAAGAGGAAGAAGAAGGCCACTCCAAGTGAGGAAGGGTCCTCTTCGAATCCTCATACGGATTCACTGTTTTCGTCAATCCAAACTAGCGATGGCGCTTTCGATGGATTCTTCTTTCAAACCCTCGATCAAGCCTTATTATGGTACGGTGACTTTTCCACCCAATCCATATGCGGCGGCGCTCCGATTAAATGGACGGTATTTCCTGATCATCGTCACTTGTTTGAGGCATTAGGGTTACACTTATTTGTTAAACTGTGCTTCCCAATTGCTACTAATGCCATTAGATTGTTCTATTGCAATCTCGTAGTAAACACTTTTGACGTGAGCACACGTGTCGGAGGCATCGACATCGAGTTCGATGATGCCCTCCTAGCGGAGATTCTTGGGATTCCCAATAAAGGTGAACCGCTAGTTGACATCACGGAATTCGATTTCCCCGAAGGCACAACACTCACTAGTTTCAAAGCGGAACTCTGTGCTCCTGACAGAGTACGCTCTGGAAAGTTCAAGGCTAACAACCTGAACTTGTTTAACTACGAATTGCATCGCATCATCTACTCTACTCTACTTCCCAAATCTACTTCCAAGGATGATGTGACTTCGCTTGAGCTGTCCGCCATGTACCATATTCTTAAGGGGATTCCTTTTTCTGCCCCTAAGACTATCATTCAGATGATGGGACGTTGTCGTGTAAGAGATCGAAATCTCTCTTACGCGATGATTCTCCCTCGTATCTTTCAGCGATTCGAGATCGATCTATCGACTTGTACTCAGGACTCTGAGCCCAAGTTACTCCAGCTATCTCGTCGCAGCCGGACTGCTTCAGCTCCACCTACTGCTCCTCCTACTGCACCTCCTCCACCACATCAGCCGTATGCCATGACTTTTGAGGGCATACATCAGCACTTATCAGCTTTGCACGTCTCGATGACGGACATGTCTCGCGAGCGTGAGTTCCGCGACGTCACCCGTTATCAGGCGATGGCAAACTCCTTGGCTGATCTTCGTTTCGCTCAGACTGGTTATTCAGCCGCTTCCATCCCTCGAGATCCAGCTTTTTCGGGTTACCGCTGTGAGGATGAGGCTGTTCATGCCTACTTCCAGCCAGGTAACGCCTATGATTGGTATCGTGCTCCTCGAGATTATGTCGGTGAGTTCTATGCTGGTGCCCCGACTCATCCTTCTGGCGCTGGTACTTCTGGTGCTGGTACTTCCGGTCATGCTGGCCGAGCTGCTGATGATGACATTGATGAGGATAGTGATGATGAGATCTGATTTGATTATTAGTGATATTCTATTGTATACTTGGAAATGCTCCGACATTCCAAGTTTTTATCATTATCTTTTAGTTCTTTCAGTACTTTGCAGTCTGCTTGCAGTATTTATTTATTTTTTTTTATCTTCATGGACATGTTTATGATGTTTCATTTATGACATCTCAGTTTATTTCAGCACTTTGTTTTTCTTTAGCACTATCTTTTTATACTGCTTCTTCATTACAAACTGCCTGTGAAATATTATGCCTGAGTTTTATTTTTTGGAACAATACATGCCTGTGATGATAATCTGTAGAAATTTTTACATGCCTGTCATGCTATTTCTTTAGTTAATATGCTTTATTTTTTTTTCTCGCTGTTTGTTACTTATGCATTGATTGCGGAGGAGCCTTCTGCATCTAATGCGGGGGAGCCTTCTCTTGTGAATTTATTTTGCTAAGTGACAAAGGGGGAGAAAATTAAAAGATCTAACATTTTTTTAGTTGTTTTTTGAGTTGAATACAGGTTATGAACATTTCCTACTTCTTTGATATTCTTTTGAACAAGCTTTATGTTATATCATTCATAGTTTGTCAATTATCAAAATGGGGGAGATTGTTGGCCCATTGGTCATATGGTCAAACCTGATTTTAATAATTGATCAAAACTCTGTCTGGATATACAAAGCTAGTTGGGACATCTCGGCTTCTTGGACATAAGTATGATTGGATATTCACTCCGTTCAAGACTGAAGATCTGTTTGCCTACTTGAGTCTGTATTTCCTATGCAATGTAATTTTCATTTTGTTTGAGTCTAGAAATACGTTGTACACCGAGTCGTACTGGCAAATAGGCTATCCCTCAAATAGTTCAAAAATGTTTTTAAAATGACCTATCAAAATGTTTACAAAAAGGTTTTCAAAAAGGTTTTCAAAAATTACCAAAACCTATTTTTAAAACCCTAACCTAACCCTGACAGAACTCGGCCAGAGTTCGGCCAGAGTTCGACCAGAGTTCGGTTAGTGGCCGTTTTGATTTTTGAATTCTCTGGAACTTGGTCCTCCTGCAGTTGCGGATTTGACCGAGATTTGCTCATCGGGTTCTGCCCGAATTCTGACAGAGTTCTCCCTTTGAAATTCCTATAAATAGAGAAGGATTTTGATCATTTCAAATCACTCATTCACTTTCAATCTTCTCTCTATCTAAAGCTTTCTGTCTTCCAAAGAGTTTTCTAGAGCTTTCAATTTCAGATCCCAAGCCAGTTACAATCCTCTAGTCGATTTGCCAGTGCGGTACGGTCTAGAAGTTTCTGAGAGATTGTAATCAGAAGGCTTGATTGAAGAATACCTCTTCACATTTGAAGTTGGACGAGTTCTTCGTATCAAAGCTCGCGTTGTAGAAGTTGCAAGGACTTCGTAAGAAAACTTGCAGTTTTTCCTATAGTGGATTCAAACTGGTAGCAAGAGTTCTACCGACTGGATTAGTCCTCAATAGAGGGATACCAGTATACATCGCTGTCTTTGCGTTTGCTTTCTGAACTCTGCCTTTACATTATTTCAATTGTGATTATATACTGTGATTGTGTTGCTAACAATTTTTTAATTAGCATTTTTCCGCTGCCAACTCTATTCACCCCCCCCCCCTCTAGAGTATTACGCTTTACTATATCGTTCCTACACAATGGAGTATGGGCTACTAAAACTCTATATTCTAGGTAAACATATCTTCCTACACCAGCACATATTCAGTGCCACCCAGTTATACTTCATTATTGGGTTATAAGGACACGGGGTGGTAGGCCATGAGGCATACTACCCAACTTATAAAAATCAACTCATAGGGTGATTGAACAGTATAACCCGTATAACTAATATGAATCATCTTTCTGACCTCTCTATGAAGCCCGGTGGGAGATGATAAGATTTAAAGTGATGGGAATCAAGCAAAAGAAAATCAAGTTAGTCGGACGAGAGTTCAAAATTGGAATCAAGGAAGGAGGTCAAGCATGTGGATGAGATACCTAGATTCTAATCCTATATGCAGGCCCGTTCGTTACACTAATGTAACCGAAACGGTAAACTAGACATGTATGGGCCACCACAAAAACATGTAACACCCCAGTCCCAAAATACTTATAACTAAGTACATAGACATGCCAGCTGCATATATATGAGTATACTCCAATATGTGGAATCCTCGTATGTATACATAAGCTGTAAAATGTAGTAAACCATGGTAACTAAATCTCATCCACAAAATCAAAAGAATAATTATATAAATCAACTCATGAATTATTATTTTGTACAAGACGTTGGGCGGAGAGAAATCTTCTACCAACTAATTTAATGAGAAGGAATACATAATGATGAAAGGAATTGTCGAGCGAAGCAAAGGCGAACCAAGAGCAATCATCCTCAAAGAAATAGAGTAGATCATGGCCCTGGGCTAGAGCACCTGCAAATAGACATGAAAGCACACACCTGGAGAGATCACTTGGTCCTCAGAGGGACGTAACAAGATACATAAAGAACATGCCATATAATCTGTGATAATATAAATAAAAGGAAATGTGCATGCAATTGGGACCCTAACCGTTCTACTGTTAACATGCAATTTGAGATACAATCCTTCGACGCATGAGCCCTGGTTGTAAATGGGATCGGTATAGTTCCCATATAGGGCACCAGGGGCCTACGTTCGTAACGTCCGAAGATCGTCAGAGGGCATCAAGTGCAAGCGGGTACGTCCATAACGCTCTGGGAAACGTCAGAGGGCACCTGGAGCCTGCGTCTCTGGTGGAGCGCACAGGTAATCAAGGAAGTGCAAAAGAAGCCCATAAGTCAGGTATTGTTCTCCCCACCCAATGTCTAGTCTCGTCATCTCCATGACTAATATGAACCTCTAGTAACCGTCAAGTCTACTAACATGCAATTCTATTGGCAGTTACTCGTATCCGTCGCACGCCTCAGACGTATCGGTTGCCAGCCGACTACACGAGTACGTGTCCTACATGTGACTCACAACACGTGATAAATCATGTGTCAAGGCCGTATGAGATATACAAATACCTCTTCATAAATGGGTGGTCACTAGGCTACGTTAATACAAGAAAATAGAACGAAAACAAGTAAAACGACTGATACAGTCGCTTGCACCCAAGTGTGACTTGGATGCACATTGATATAATACTAACAACAGATAAGAAATACTGAATATAAATAACTAAAAATAAGATAAAGTAATTCACAGAGTAAGGTGGTAAGGTATCTTGCCTGGTGGTGTGGGAATGACAACTCCAAGCAATCAATCACGTCAGCAATAAATCTTAAAATCACGAACGGCTCTGGATGCTGAAACAAACATCAAGAATATTCTTGGTGTAAAAGATATATCTAGGAAATGGCTGTCCAAAAGTCAAATTCTGGAACAGGGGCAAAATCGTAATTTTGGGTCAAAATGATGTCCGTCGTCGGACCCGTTTTGCACCGAAATACGTGCTAGTACCTATGGTCTCTAAAGTCATCAAACTACATGTCTACGGATCCGATTTGAGGAGACGAACCCAACCGTATGTCCAAAGTTGGATTTCGGTGGGCTGTGCACAATTTTGCCCGTTTGATCGGGTCACGGGCCCGCCAAAAAGGCGTTCCGGTCAACCTTCTCAGAATCGGACCAAACTTCGCATACAGGACCAGAAAAATGATACGATCTTGCTGGCGTAAGTTTCGTCTCAAACTGACAAACATGCACAAAGTAATTGGCTAATTTGGAAAATCATCGATACGAGAAAATTTGACGGATAAGCATCAAATTCGTCGCGCACACGCAACCAAATCGAGTTTCGTCAAAGCCTGCACATCTGCAAAGTCGATACACACCTTACGATGCTTTCGATTCATGACCATGTCATTCGATTTGGCAGGACGCACGTTGTATCGAAGGTTTTTATAATTTTTTTGACAGTTTTGAAAACAAGTTTTTGGTCAAATTGAGACACCGATTTCTCGGTGCTCAATCGATCAAATCAACTTCTATAAACTGGATACTATAGCCGTATAGGTTTTCTTCTACTGCCTTCTTTTAGTTCCCTGGATTTCTCAATAGATCGACCAATTTTGGTCTTCCAAAACAGGTCGGAACTGCTCTGTTTACTGTTTGCAAACAAGTTATTTTTAGCCGATTTTGTATCGAATTTTCACAGGGTTTTAAGATGCTTTAATTAAAACTAATTGGTGGTATTAAGAGACGTATAGATTGGGATCGAACCTGCAAAGACAGATCGAGAAACGTTCGAAGGATGGTGGAGATCTGGCGATGTGAAACTGGGCGCTTGGTTGCTACTTCTGCTGCTCGTGTGCGGGTTCTGTCACGCGCGCACGATTCTGCCAGTGAAGGACGGCTAACGGCGGCCCGTGGTGGCCACACGCGAAGATGGATCGATCGTGGGGCAGTGGGGTTCGGTGCTGGGGTTGGTGTTGGGCGGCTAGCTAGGGTTTTTGGAAATTTTTCTCTTTGCATATCTATATAAAGAGTGAGGGGAGGTCGGTTCTCGTTCCTTTGGGGGTGAGGATACTGTTCACTCCGTGGGATTTTCTTTTTTTTCCTTAGTTATATATATGTATATATATGCTCATTTACTCTACTTAAAATAATTCATATAAAATTTGTATAATAACTACAAAAATATTTGAAAAATAATTTAGTAAAAATTCGTACGAAATATATATACTTTCAATTTAGAATAGCAATCACCTGCTGGTTTTTCATACACCAAATATATATATATATATATATATATATATATATATATATATATATATATATATATATAATATATATATATATGTATATATATATAAATATATATATATATATATATATATATATATATATATATAAAAATATATATATATATATATATATATATATATATATATATATATATATATATATATATATATATATATATATATATATATATATAATTTAGGAAAAATTCGTACAAAATATATATATCAATTTAGAATAGCAATCACCTGCTGGATATATATATATATATATATATATATATATATATATATATATATATATATATATATATATATATATATATGTATATATATATATGTATATATATATATATATATATATATATATATATATATATATATATATATATATATATATATATATATATATATATATATATATATAAAAATATATATATATATATATATATATATATATATATATATATATATATATATATATATATATATATGTATGTATTTATATTTATATATATATTTTTTTTTATTTATATTTATATTTATATTTATATATATGTATGTATTTATATTTATATATATATATAATATATATATAAATATATATATATAAATATATATATATATATATAAATATATATATAAATATAAATATATATATATATATATATATATATTTTTAAATATATTTATCTATTACGATCTGCAGCTAAGCTAAGCTCACTTCAAATCCTACGATCTGCAGCTAAGCTCACTTCAAATCCTTCCTCCTCCACCCCCTCTAATGTTTGACATCCTATTATGGAATGTTAGGGGCATAGCTAACCCCATGACCCTTAAGAGGATTAAAACTTTAGTCCGCATCCATAAAATTCAACTCCTCGCCGTTATAGAGCCCAAAGTCACTCCTGATCAGCTGCATTACTATCAGGTTAAACTTGGTTTTCATATGGCGATCTCCAATGCCAAAGGTAACATCTGGATCTTCTGCAACAAGGAGGGCCAGATTAACTTGGCTGAGTCTACGGATCAGTCGCTTTCGGTTATCTTTTCCCACACTCTTCTTCCGGCTGCTTCGTTGATATCTATTGTTCATGGCTCCAACACTAAAGAGGGGAGGAGATTACTATGGGAGTCCCTCCTTCAACTACAACAACTTTTCCCTTACCCCTGGTTGATCGGAGGTGACTTTAATGCCATCTCTCGCTCGGAGGAGAAGTTTGGTGGGCTGCCACCAAATGCGTCGTCCATGCGAGATTTCCAGGAATTTCAACTTGTAGCTGGCGTCACGGAGGCCCCATTCACTGGGAGTTGTTTCACGTGGATTAAAACTGATACTGGACCGGAGAGGCAGGGTTCCAGACTCGATCGTGTGCTCATGGACAGGCAAGTGGTGGGATTAGGCTCTTATCACTTCTTGTGATCACCTGAACGGTACTGAATCGGACCATTCACCTTTATTACTTCAACTCCGCGCTCGATCTGCTATCCCTAGGAAACCTTTTCGGTTTCTGTCTTTCTGGCCTGCTCATCCTTCTTTTGGCCAAACAGTTGCTCAGGCTTGGGGCTCTGTTCATCACCATAATCCTATCACTAGACTGGGCTTGCGTCTCACTGCTACTAGACGGGCACTTTCGGCATGGAGTCACACCACATTTGGTGACATTTTCCAGGAGGTTAAACGTGCGGAGGATAGGGTCGTTGCTGCTGAAGTTGCTTTTAATAATGATCCTTCTACTCGTTCCGCTCTCCTAGAAGCTCAAGCTCACCTCAAACAAAGGATTCAGATAGAAGAAGCCTACTGGAAACAAAAAGCTCGGTTAAAGTGGGATTTGCAAGGGGATCGTAATACTGGATATTTCCATTCCTGTGTCTCGAATAAGCGACGACGATTACATATCCATAAGCTCCAAGCTGATGATGGTTCTCTTGCTAGTGATCTGGAAGGGATACAACAAATCGCCAACTCACATTATGAAAATTTGTTTCTTCCCGAGCCTGTCATTGCAGATGAGGAGTTCATGTCAGTCTTACCTAAACTTCTTAGTGACGAAGAGAGCGCAGCCCTTACCATTAAACCTAACATGGAGGAGGTCCACAATACTATAAAATCTATTGATCGGCATAGTGCTCCAGGGCCTGATGGGTTCTCTGGCCTCTTCTTCATTAAGTGTTGGCACATTATCAAGGAGGACGTCTTGGCTGCTGTTCATATGTTCTTCGATGGATTCTCCTTACCCAAGGTGATAACCAGCACTCTTCTTGTTTTGATTCCCAAGAACAAGCACCCTACCACTATCTCTGACTACAGGCCGATTAGCCTATGCAATTTTGTCAACAAAATTTTCTCTAAGCTTCTTGCTAACCGTTTGTCCCCTATGATGAACCGCCTCATCTCCCCGGAGCAAAGTGGTTTTATTAAGGGTCGAGAAATTGTCGATAATATCATTTTGGCGCAGGAGATGTTCAGTATGTTGGGCCATGATAATTGGGGTCGTAATGCGGCCATCAAGCTCGACATGAGTAAAGCATACGATAGGGTGAATTGGCGATTTCTCCTTTCTACTCTTCGTCGACTTGGGTTCAATGAAACATGGATTAACATGGTCCTTCACTTAATCAAGAACGTTTGGTTCTCTACGTTGATCAATGGCAGCATGTCAGGTTACTTCCAAGCATTCAGAGGCCTTCGTCAGGGTGATCCGCTCTCTCCATTGTTATTTGTGCTTGCGGCAGAGTCTCTTAGTCGAAATCTGCAGAAATTGGACTCGATCCCCGGATATACTCCATATTACTCTCCTAGTGGGTGCCCAAGAGTATCTCATCTCGCTTACGCGGATGATATTCTTATATTTTCAGGGGGTGATCGGCGCTCTATCCAGCTCCTGAAGTCTGTCCTTCAACGTTATGAACGTGTCTCTGGGCAACTTGTTAATGTTTCCAAGTCCGCCATATGTGTCCATGCAGATTTTCCTGAAGATAGAGCTACTTCTCTTGGCTTGCTCACTGGGTATCAGATTAAATCTCCCCCTATTACTTACCTCGGTTGTCCGCTCATGACTGGTAGACGTAATTCAGCAATGTTTGAGGACCTCAAGGACAAGATTCACAGCATAATTCAGGGTTGGCACAACAAAATTCTATCACCTGGAGGTAAACTCACCCTTATCAAATCTGTTCTTTCCTCGATCCCGATCTTCTGTCTTGCAGCTAGCAACCCCCCTATGAGTGTTATCACTCAAATTGAAGCCATGTTTAGCGAGTTCTTATGGGGTTCGAAAGATGGTATCCGTAAACATGCTTGGATTGGTTGGAATCACATCGCTAGACCACACGAAGAGGGCGGCCTTGGGGTCAGGCGGCTTCGTGACGTCTTCGATGCTTTAACCGTGAAGCTATGGTGGAAACTGAGAACTCAGGATCTCTTTTGGACACAGTTCATGAAGATGAAATACTTTCCTCGATGTCATCCCTCTCAAGCTTTGGCTAACTCTTCCTCATCTCATATATGGCGTCGACTTCTTGCTGGTCGGGACCTCGATGATAGCTTCCAACTGACTGTTGAGGACCAGTCAGGCCTGCACTGGCTTCCAGACCCTTGCTTCACGGTATCATCCGCTTGGAAGGCTATTCGTGCTTCTTTCCCGGTAGATAATCGCTTCAAAAATATTTGGAGTTCCTGTATTCCTTCTAAATGGTCTGTACTACTTTGGCGGATTCTCCTTGATCGGCTTCCTACTGATGACCATGTTCAACGGTTAGGCTTTCATTTGGCTTCTAGCTGTCACTGCTGCTCCAGCCCTAAATCCGAGACCATTCGACATATCTTCTATGACGGGGAGCTTGCCACACATGCTTGGTGTTCTTACAACTCATTTCTGAGGATTCGGGGTCGAGCTTCTAGCTTGGACGAGTGCTTCTCTCTTTGGTGGAGGCGGAACAACCTTCACTATAAACAAATTACGGTTGGGGCTATCTGCTGGGTTTTATGGAAGAACCGGAATAAGTGGAGATATGAACAATATAAATATGACGGGGGACAGATCCTACACGAGATCCAGAGACAAATCGCCAAAGCCACTGTTGCTTGCTCGCATGGGAAGAAGAGAGTCTGATAGTTCTTGTTTTGTTTCCATGATTTTTTGTAATTCCCCTTTAACTATCAATAAAGCTTTGGCGGTTTAAAAAAAAAAAAAAAAAAAATATATATATATATATATATATATATATATATATATACTCACTCCATCAGGCTCTAGTAGTAAAAATAATAATTTCAAAAAATCTAAATAATTCCCAAAATAATTTAATAATTATTGACAAGAATAAATATTAGTTATTTATGTTGTGTGGAAAAAAATATATATCCTCTCTAATATTTAATAATAACTTAACTCGTTTTACTAATCAACCACCCTCTAAGTAATCAGGAAAGAAAGTATCTAAATTATATTTTAAAATAATAATAACAATAAAAATTAGGAAAATTTAGGGGTTTTACAGTACGATCACATGTACTGGCGAGTGGCTAATTAAACCCAAGTTCTGCAGTTGGTTCAAGCAATTTTATAAAATATGTTAGCTATATTTGTGATCTTTCTAAACATCCTGTTTGATTTGCATGTTAACATGTTTGAGGAAAGCATATGAAGTTGTATACATTGAGCAGCTATCTTATTCATCCCGTGTCACATGCATTAGTTCAAGCAGTAAAAGGGTGTGAAGGTCACTGGAAATGTCAAGCCATTACGGATTATAGCTGGGTTAGACAGCGACCCTTTCACGGCGGGTAGCGATCCCTATGCAAAAGTTTCCGAATAACCCACGCCGATGTAAGGCTGGCGCTTGCTATACTCGTTCCTCCCAGGCCGAATCGGTTCCTTGGCCTAGGCAACCATTCGAGGAAACTACACCTTGTTGACAAGTTGTCCAATGACCGTTTTGCAGAGTCTTAAAAAATGCTCTCTTTTGTAGAACCTTATCATTTCTCTTTTATGTGTGAAACTTAGCCTTTCTTTTGAACTTAGTCAATTTATTCACTTTAGCCGTACCATTGCAAAAAACGTTAATCGATTCATTCTTCTGTTTGCATAGGCTAAGTAAATGGAACATAAGAAAGCATGCATCAGTTTTTGCGTACAACAGTTCTATAGCAAGAAGGTCGTGAAGAATCGTGCCATAATTTCTTTGATTCTACACTATGTTGACAAGCAATTCGTTTGTGTTTCATGTTTAATTTTGAAACAGAGGTTCGAGACGAAGAAGGTCAGCCACTCACCTTAGACTTTGCTTCAGGCGAGGGACTGGTTGGCTGTACAAACGTCGCCTACGCAATCACCTGCAATCACATAAGAACTGATTAGAACACCGTATTATTCAAGAAGTTTCGATACGAATGCGAAGTTCGAAAATGCAAGCCATGAAAACCCATCGAAAACATTCACGAAAATGCATTCACGAAAACCAAGCCAAAGCCAAAGCAAGTGCGGCATGAAAATTAGAGCAACGGGAGGTCTTTCTTGACTCAGCCACAGAGCTAATCCTTGAGGCGCAACCCGCTGAATGTGGGAATTGATTCCGAAGAAGCATTTCCATAACGAGAAAAGAATTTTAATTCAATCGTTCCCGTTCGACCGATTCGGCCAATTTTGACCTATCGGTCCCGACCAAATCGATAGCGACAGTGTTCCTTTCTCGCGTACCCCGTGGATGGAAATGGGGCGCAATGTAGGGACGGGGCACTACAAGCTGGCCAGAAGAGTGAAAGGGAGGGGGTTGTAGGGAAGGGGGCTGGTAGGGAAGGAGGAGGGTAGTTTAGGTTTTTTTATTTAAAGAAATGTCATTAACGGCCATTTCTAACGTCTATCTGATGGTAGGGGCCATTTTGAACAAGATATATATTACGGGGGTCTTTATTTGCTAATTTTGGCTAATAGGTCTTTCTATGCAAAAGGTGGCGATCTAAAGAGGATTTTTTTTTGCAATTTACCCTATATAGTTTAACATTTCAACTTCCTCTCAACAAGTTTTTGTCCAGAACTCAGAGGTACAAACTAGTAATGAGCGAAACACATATAAATGCCATTGACTTTACATGCAGGTTAATCTGCTCCAGTGATGTGAAGGTGTTTGACAGAACAACTAATTTAGCCAATAGTCGGATCGTTAATGATCGGTGTGATCCACAAAGAAGTGGTTAGTTCTAATTGGAATTGCACCTGGTGCCAGAGGTACACTCTAAATTCTTATGCACTCTTGTTTCTTTCATGGTGACAAGTTTTAAATTGATTTGAAACTCTATAGTTTACTGTATTTGGTTGGAGAGTTTTATGTATTCTCCTTGCAAATTAGAATTGAGAAGAATGATTTCCTCTCTACATAGTTTGCAGGGGAGGGTCTCTTCCTTTCGTTGTTGTTTTCAGGACAGGGGAAACAGTTCGCATCTGATAGATAAAATACAATCAAATTTAGTAGAATATTTGACTTATTTATTATTGAGGTGGAACTACACTTATATATGAGAGGCTAACCCCTCTCCTTATTATTCTACTCTATTTGGGACTAAAAGCCTATTAATACTCTAAACACTCCCCCTCAAAATGGACAATAGATATCAATCATCCCCATCTTGTTACATAGTTTAGAAATACTTAATGAATTAAGCCCCTTAGTAAGACAATCTGTAACTTGTTCTTCTGAGCGAACATGATCGAGCTTTAGTATTCCTTTCTCTAGCTTTTCCTTCATGAAGAACCGATCGATCACGATGTGATTCGTTCTGTCATGCTGGACTGGATTGTTAGCTATACTCAGTACTGCTTGGCTGTCACTCAGAAGATGCAATGGTGTTCCTTGGTTCAGCTTCAACTCTGTCAGCAATGCTTTTACCCACAACAATTTTGACACTCCTAGAGCCATAGCTCTATATTCTGCTTCAGCGGTTGATCGAGCTACCATATACTGTTTCTTGCTTCTCCATGAGACTAGGTTACCTCCCATAAATACACAATACCCTGAGGTAGACCTTCTGTCATCCATGCAACTTGCCCAATCTGTATCGCAGTATCCCTCAACACTAAGGTGTCCATTGTTCTTGAACCATATCCCTCTTCCGGGAGTCCCCTTTAGATATCTCAAAATATGAAAAACTGCATCCATGTAGCCCTTCCTTGGATCGTGCATGTAGCGACTCACTACACTCACAAAAAATAAGATATCAGGGCAAGTGTGACCCAGATAAATCAATCTGCCTACAAGTTTCTGATATCTTTCACGATCAACCGGCTCTCCTGCCTCTACTCCCAATTTATTTTTCTGGTCAATCGTAGTAACTGTTGGATGACATACCAGCATACTAGTTTCTGTGAGCAAGTCTAGTGCATACTTCATCTAAGAGAGGACGATCCCATCTTTTCCTCGAGCTAGCTCGATCCCAAAAAATACCTCATCATTCCTAAGTCCTTTACTTCAAATTCTTTGGCAAGTTCCGACTTCAGCGGGGTAATCCCCTCTTTCTTATCACCTGTGATCACTATATCATTTATGTATACAGCAAGTATGGTAACATGGCATCTCGCATGTCGGAAGAAGACTGTGTGATCTGCATTAGTCTGGCTGTACCCCATTCTTGTGACAGATTTTTTGAATCTTTCAAACCATGCCCGAGGAGATTGTTTGAGTCTATACAATGATTTCTTCAGCTTGCACACTTTTTCTGTTGACTGCTTCGTACAAAACCCAGGGGGCATCTCTGTATATACTTTCTCCTGTAGATCTCCATGAAGAAAGACATTCTTCACATCTAATTGATGAAGTTGCCATTCATGGTTTGCTGCAAGGGAGACCAGGGTTCTTACAGTGCTCATCTTCGCTACAGGAGCAAACATCTCATCATAGTCGATGCCATAGGACTGAGTGAATTATTTTGCATCCAATCTTGCCTTGTATCGGTCCACCTTTCCTTTTAGCGTCTCCTTCACCGTGAACACCCATTTGCATCCGACTGCCCTTTTTTCTTTATGTAATGGAACAAGTTCCCATGTTCTATTTCTTTCCAGTACCCCAAGTTCCTCTAATATTGCAGCTTTCCACCTTGGATCTTCCTTCGCTTTCTGTCAACACTTAGGCAAAGAGGTGGTGTCTAACGATACAATGAATGCCCCATAAGTAGGGGATAGATTAGAGTATGATAGAAAATGAGCAATATCATGTTCATAACCATAACGAATAGGAGATTTTTCTGCATTACTACGAGAAGATCTTCTTAAGGAAATATGAGATAGTGGAGGGGAGATCATACCATCCAAAATAGAGGGATCAGCATCCAAATCAGAGGGATCCGCATCCAAATCAGAGGGATCCGGTACGGAAGGCGCATCTTCAGGAGTTGGGGCCGGATTAAGCGAGGGACATGGCACAGTTGGCACAGTAGGGACAATAGGCACAGTAGTGGACTGCTGCTTCCTTCTTCTGTAGACTTGGAGCTCTGTAGTCTATTCCTCTCCCTGTTCTGTAGTCACCCCATGTACTAGGGCATCACTTCCTTCCTTCTGATTGTATGCATCATCATCACTTTCCTCACTCTCGCTATCTCCTCCTTCTTTTCTTGGACCAACTTCTATCATTGGACATGGAACTGACCCAAGAATCACGTTTGGGACTATCTTCCCCTTACTTCTAACACCTCTTGTGTTAGATGTGTCACCTGATGCGGAGCCTTCACCTGAACCATTGTGGTAGTATGGTTCCATCTCTCTGAATGTAACATCCATGCTCACAAAGTGTCTTCGCTCCACTGGACTCCAACAAGAATATCCCTTCTGAGTCCTGAGTAGCCAACGAAGACACTTCACTGCCCAGGGTCCAATTTCCCTACTGCAGGTCTATTATCCTTTACAAAGCATACACAACCAAATACTTTTAGGGGAACAATATACTTGTTCTCACCTGTAAGCATCTCAAACGGTGTCTTCCAACCTAACACCTGAGAGGGCATCCTGTTGATAAGGTATGCAGCAGTCAACATAGCATGTCCCCACAAATGTTTTGGAACATTCATAGCAAACATCATCGACTTTACCACTTCCAACAGGTGCATGTTCTTCCATTTCGTCATGCCATTTTATGCTGGTGTATAGACACATGAAGTCTGATGATGTATCCCACTGGCTGATAAGTACTCCTCAATAGCTTTGTTGGAATATTCTGTCCTATTGTCAGACCTCAAAATCTTTACTTTAGTACCGAATTGTGTTGAAACCCTGCGATAAAAGTCTTGAAAGTATGCAAAGACATCACTCTTACTCTTCATTAGGTATACCTAGGTAACATGAATATGGCAGTCAATAAAGGTGACAAACCACTTAAAACCATTAACAACAGTTGTAGGACAAGGTCCCCACACATCAGAGTGTATCATATCAAAAGCAGCTAAAATTTTATTTTCATAACTCACATAAGAGCTTCTTGTGTGTTTTCCAAGTTCACAAGCATCACAAACCAACTTTTGCTTATTAGCTTTTTGATACATAGAGCGAAACATCCGGCTCAGTAGACTAAATGAAGAGTGTCCCATGCGCTGATATTGGATTAATAATTCTTCTTCTACGGTACTTCGTGGCTCCTTCGATTGTGCTTCATCCACCAGTACTGTATCTAGCCTACCCCTGTCCAAGTACCATAGCCCTTTGTGCCAAGTGCCAGTCCCCAACTGTCTCCCTATTTCCATCTCCTGAAAAATAACCTTCAGAATATCAAAGAAATGAACACAATTAAGTTAAATAACAATGGCACTTATGTATAGGAACCTTAGAGGGGGATGAATAGGGTCAAGCTAACTAATCAAGCACTTAGCACAAGCTAATGGGCAATCTAAAAATATAAGTGCAAGAGAAGCAACAAGAATACCGACACACGATATATCCCGGTATCCTCCCAAGGGGCACTCCAGTCCCGGAACTCTCTCCGACTTTAATCCACTATTTGAGTAAATAGTTACACACGAGTTTGGATCCGAAGAACTCGTCAACTTCAACACGAGTTTGGATCCGAAGAACTCGCCAACTTCTTACACGAGAGCTTTAGTCCGAAGGCCTCTCCGACTTCAACCGAGAGTTTGGATACGAAGACTCTCCAACTTCAACCGAGAGTTTGGATACGAAGACTCTCCAACTTCAACCGAGAGTTTGAATACGAAGACTCTCCAACTTCAACCTTTCACAATAGCTTTTGATCTCCTTATACAACAAGATGAAGATCTTACTTTTCAACTCAATAACTCTAACACAATCTGTGGATGGCAAATGAAAGGTTTGTAGAGTTGTTTGTGGATAGGCTTTGCTGGTTTAGAAATTTTTAGGCTCAAAGCATCAACCTTGAATGAAGGGGTTCAAGGCTATTTATAACCAAAGAATTGAAAAGAGCTCAAAGGCAACTTTTTAGTCAACGATCGGTATACCGTCGGTACGAACCGGTATACCGTCGAAATACCGGTCTGGAATTACAACGGTTAGAAATATAGCCGTTGGGATCATTAAATGTTAGAAATTTGACCGTTGGATTCTCAACATTACTAAATCGGTATACCGTCGGTATAGATCGGTATTCCGTCGGTATGCCAATTTTACAGACAGAAACTTTCTGTGAACAAAATTGGTATACCGTCGGTATAGATCGGTATACCGTCGGTATATCGATTTTCATCCGAAAATGATCCTGGGATAATTTCTACCCTAGCTTTCAATTTTTCCATCCATTTCTTATGTTTACAATTATTCCTAAGACTCATTACAGACTCTAGAAATACTGCAGCAGGTGCCGGCTTCTTCAGAGTCTTGAAATGATGATGGCATGGATTGGCTTCTTCCTTTGATAGGTGCTGGCTTTTTCCCTTGGCGGCAGCTGTCCAAAGATATTCTGTTTGAGAAAACTGAATACCTTTCGGAGGCTTCACCCACGAACCCCCGATGAAAGACGCTGCCCCCTCGACCCTCGTCCGCTGACCAGGCAGTGGAACCCCCGAGTGCGTGGCTCCGGAGATGTCGTTGGGTGGTTCAGAGAAATATTGTAGGATCTGTCATCTTTGGCCCACCATGATTTCTTCATTGCATATGTCAACATTGATCTTGCTTATTGCTTTTCTGCATGTTCATGTTAGACGAATAAAGCAATATACATAGTAGCATGTATGTTAAGTTTAATGCACATTAGGACAATGCTGAGTTTAAGTATAAGTGCTAAGGTGATAGCATAAATATTAGTGATATCATAATGATTAAACTTAATTGAATGACCACAATCAAAAACATAGTTTTAATTTTGGCAACCCGATTAAATTTAAGATAGATAAGCTCATATCACTAATATGTAAACCAATATGCACATATCACCAAAGGTATAAGTATAAGTAGAAATGCTATAGTGATAGTATGAAGATTAGTGATACTAAAATGCTAAACTTAACATATTAACCATATTCAAAAACATAATACAATCATTGGGCCAACAATCTCCCCCTTTTTGATTATGGCAAATCGGTTAAGTTTAGTATGGACACAATAGATGCATGTATCACTAATATACAAAAGACATAATCAATATCTCTAAAATCATATACTACTTCGATTACTTATAAGTAAATACTTAAACTTACTTCTTCCCCTTTGACATAATCAAAAATAGGCTCTCCCGTACTAAGAGATAAAATAAAATCAATCTCAAGCATAGTTGGCAGCCTCCTTGATCGACCAAGTGTCGAGCAATATAGAAGTAATGGAGGGAGCCGATAATATTTGGATGATGCTGAAGGACATGTACTCAGGGACGGGCAATCCTATGAGAGTCTTCCAACTACAGGATGAACTTGATAAGGTGGTCCAAGAAGATCACACCATCTCTGAATATGCAGCTGTGCTGAAGAAGTATTGGTCAGATCTCGACCACTATGATCCCATTGATGTGGAAGATGGGCAAGTGGAACCAGTATTTACAAAACATTACCAGAAGTTCATGGAGTATATCTCGCGACAGAGGATGATGAAGTTCCGGAAGGGGCTCAACCCAGTATTCGAGCAAAGGAGGAATGTGCTACTCGCACAACCCGGACTGCCATCACTAGAGGAGGCCATTGCTACTATGGCACAAGAAGAAGCATGGTTGAAGCTGATGCCCAGCACCACTAGCACTCCGAAAGAGAAATCAGCTCTAGCAGTTGTTAACCCAAACCCTTCAGGAAGGAGAGGGTGCTACAACTGTAGAGACCCATGAAACTTTATCAGATTCTGTACGAAGCCTATGAGAGGTCAGTCCAACGGTCGTGGACGCGACCGTGGAGGGCATAGAGGTGGCAGAGGAGGCTATGTCGGTGGCAGAGAACATTATTCTGGAGGGCACAAGACAAACCTGGCAGAAGAAGAAAGTAAGAATCAGTCATCCGATGTGACCCCTAGTGAGAGGGAAATGCTAAAAATATGGAGGAACATGAAGCTTGGAACCAGCGACAGTCGTGCCAACATTGCTGGGACATCGATTCCAACCACTTCCGGGGGTAACATCACATACTATGTCAGTACAAGCACAGGTATACCTGCTCATCCACTTGTATTTACTTACAAACCAGGAAGTATAAATTAGATAATTGACTCTGGGCATCCTGCCATGTCACGGGTGCCAGTGATGAGTTACAAGATTACACTCACCTGATGACATCTGAAAGCATTCAGACTGTTGATGGTACTGCTAGAATTATTGTGGGTAAAGGGACGGTTGAATGCACCCCTTCGATGAGTCTTACTGATGTCTTGCATGCTCTATCCTTTCCTGTTAATCTATTATCCATAATGTTGGCACAATGATTATATTATGTTTTTGAATATGGTTAATATGTTAAGTTTAGTATTTCATTATCACTAATCTTTATACTATCGTTATAGCATTTCTACTTATACTTATACCTTTGGTGATATGTGCCTATTGGTTTACATATTAGTGATATGAGCTTATCTATCTTAAATTTAATCGGATTGCCAAAATAAAAACTATGTTTTTGATTGTGGTTATTCAATTAAGTTTAATCATTATGATATCACTAACATTTATGTTATCACCTTAGCATTTATACTTAAACTCAGCATTGTCCTAATGTGCATTAAACTTATCATACTTGCTACTATGTATATTGCTTTATTCGTCTAACGTGAACATGCAGAAAAGCAATAAGCAAGATCAATATGGACATATGCAATGAATAAATCATAGTGGGCCAAAGACGACGGATCCCACAAGATTTCTCTGAACCACCCGACAACATCTCCGGAGCCACGCACTCGGAGTGCCCCTCGTCAGGGGTTCGGGGGTAAAGCCTCCGAAAGGTATTCAGTTTTCATAAACTGGATATCTTTGGACAGCTGCCGCCAAGGGGAAAAGCCAGCACCTATCAAAGGAAGAAGCCAAGCCATGCCATCATCATTTCAAGACTCTAAAGAAGCCTGCACCTGCTACAGTATTTCTGGATTCTGTAATGAGTCTTAGGAATAATTGTAAGCATAAGAAATGGATGGTAAAATCGAAAGCTAGGGTAGAAATTAGCCCAGGATCATTTTTGGATGAAAATTGGCATACCGACGATATACCGGTCTATACCGACGGTATACCAATTTTGTTCACAGAAAGTTTCTGTCAACAAAATCGGTATACCGACGGAATACCGATCTATACCGACGGTATACCGATTTAGTAAAGTTGAAAATCCGACGGTCAAATTTCTAACATTTAATGATCCCAACGGCTATATTTCTAGCCGTTGCAATTCCAGACCGGTATTCCGACGGTATACCGGTTCGTACCGACGGTATTCCGATCGCTGACTAAAAAGTTGCCTTTGAGCTCTTTTTAATGCTTTGGTTATAAATAGCCTTGAACCCTTCATTCAAGGTTGATCCTTTGAGCCTAAAAATTTCTAAACCACCAAAGCCTATCCACAAACAACTCTACAAAGCTTTCATTTGCCATCTACAAATTGTGTTAGAGTTATTGAGTTAAAAAGTAACATCTTCATCTTGTTGTATAAGGAGATCAAAAACTATTGTAAAAGGTTGAAGTTGGAGAGTCTTTGTATCCAAACTCTCGGTTGAAGTCGGATAGACTTCGTATCCAAACTCTCGGTTGAAGTTGGAGAGTCTTCGTATCCAAACTCTCGTATGAAGTCGGAGAGGCCTTCGGACTAAAGCTCTCGTGTAAGAAGTTGGCAAGTTCTTCGGATCCAAACTTGTGTTGAAGTTGACGAGTTCTTCGGATCCAAACTCGTGTGTAACTATTTACTCAAATAGTGGATTAAAGTCGGAGAGAGTTACGGGACTAGAGTGCCCCTTGGGAGGATACTAGGATATATCGTGTGTCGGTATTGTTGTTGCTTCTTCTCTTGCACTTATATTTTTAGATTGCCCATTAGCTTGTGCTAAGTGCTTGATTAGTTAGCTTGACCCTATTCACCCCCCTCTAGGGTTCCTACAATTGGTATCAGAGCAAGGACTCTATTGTTAGGCTTAACATCCTTAGAGTAGATCATTGTTAATTTTTCTATGGCATCGTATTCCTCCTCCTCTTCCGATAAAGAGGTTTTTACTTCTAGTAGCATGGACAATCATGTTTCTTCTAAATGCAAGAAATGCTCTAAGTGGAAAGTCATGGCTAACCAATCCTTAGAGATTCTTGATGACCTTCATTCTACAAATGAAGAACTTTCAGAAAAGGTTATTCATTTAGAAGAATCTAATGAGTTTTTGAGAAATGAAAATATTGATTTATTATCTAGACTTGATTCTCAAAACTCATCTTGTATTTCTTTAAAGAGTTTGAATGAGGCTTTAATTTTGAAAATCAAATCTCTTTCCTCATCAATAGAAGATCTTAAGAGGCAAACCCATGAGCTAAATCATTTACATGATTCTTCTATTGACTCTTTAAAGAAACAAAATGATGATTTTATTTCTAGAATTGCTTTATTTAAAAAAGAGAATTATGCTTTAAATGCTAAATTTGATTCTCTTACTTGTTTGTATGATGATTTGCTATTAGAACATGATATTCTTAAGACCAGATTCATGCATGCTCACTCTAGAGATATTCATCATTCTAGCATGTCATATGCACATAATCATACTCATTCTGATACATGTGTACACACTAGTATTAGGTGCTTCTATTGCTCTCGCATTGGACACATGAGCTTAACTTGTCCTATTTGTAGGAGTTTTTCTACCAACGCAAGAGTAAATAGTATATGGGTCCCTAAAGCTAACAAATGTGGATCCAAATTTATTTGGATACCAAAGTCTTTGCCTAATGTTTTAGGTGGAGCTTCTTATATCGGGACATATCACCGAGGAACGAGTTGGTGGTTGCAAAGCTCAAAGGTCATCTTCCAAGCAATTGCACTAACACAAGCGTGGCCACTAGAGCCACTTTGGTAACATGCTAAACTATTTACTTTAAATTGTTTATATTTGTAGAATCTAGCATGTTTCTCTTGATGTCTTGCTACTTGCTCACATTGATATCCTTTAGTTGCCCTTTATATAAATCAATGTGAGATATAATACTAGCATGATTAGTTAATTTTCTTATTAATTCTTTTATCTAGCATGACTAGTTACTCGGCTTAAATGATTAGTTCACACTATGTAGTTTATCACTCATTTTCTATTAGTGTGACACATTTATATATGCATGCTCGTTATTCTTAATCTTTTTTTATAAAGCATGCATATCACTCTAGTCCATAGGAGCTTGGTTTTGATTTGAGTTAATATGATTTTAACTCTCCGTCTTTAAAGTTTTTGAGATAGTTACTTTTTTGTCGATTTGGTTTTAATATGTCATATTTACATTAATCGATATTTGTGAACATATGTGTTTAGCACAAGCTTCTTATCACTTGACAAGTATACACTTATACTTCCATTTTAACCTTGTGCTTATATAATATATTCATTATTGATTCTCATATTTTATTTTGATTAAACCTCTTATGAATTAATTATGTCTTTGCCTAATAAAGATTATTTATTTATGTTTTGAATTTGTGATAGTTTTTCAAACATTCATTAAGGATACATGACTATATTCATTAAATTTTCATTTACATGTAGATCATGTAATTCTTATGTTGATATATATTTTTGTAGAAATATCTCTATGTGGGCATATGAGTTAAGCTAAAGTTTTATATTGACTTGAAGAGTATTTAATTATACTTGTTACCTTCAAACTTGTGCTTATCTCATACTTTAGCTATTGATTCTTTTGACCAAATTTGTGTATCTCTTCTTGAATAAATTAGCTTCTTCCGTAAAGCTTTATTTTGATGATATCCTCTTGGCTTTTTTGTTGACAATATGGGTACATGTTTTTTGTTTAATTTATTTTTGATCTTTCCATGTATGCCCATTTGTGATATATATAGTTTCATATATATATATAAAAAAAGATTCCTAGCTTTTGATATTTATTTGTTTTATATCTTTAAGTTGTGTAATGACCCGCTCCGCCCTAGCGTAACACCAATTCAAACGGCAAGTGCAACGACTCAAACGAGCCGTCGGCCCGAAAAGTTGGCATCGACCTGATGAAGAATCGATGCAAGGCTTACATTGGTCCGTCAAGATGAATCCAGACTTAGACTTTCAAAGGCGCGCTCGGAGTATCGCTCGGCCGATGCGAACATCGCTAAGGTGGGTGGCTCCGATGAACCCGTCTTTGCTTAGCCTAGACACATAACAATACGGACACTATTGCTAGAACCGCTAGGCGATAACACCGCGCATGCTAATAAATGACTCAACGCACCTAGCTAAGGGAATAATCCCATCTTATATGCTTGTGTAGAATATGGAAAAGAACATGGAAAAATGTGAGAACTCTCGCACCGCGCTCTACGCTCGTGCTAAGGTACAAGCTTACATTCAAGTTTCCTATGCGATCAACAATGAAACAATAAACGGTTTACAACAAAGAAATGGAAGACTATCGACATAGTCGTTCCAAGTAGAGTATAGCAACATTGGAAGACTTCGGGACCGATGGGTTGCCAAGGCGACTCCCGCACGGGGAGTTGCATAATGAATAAATGAATGAACGAATAAGTGAATGAATGAATGAATGAATGAATGAATGAATGAACGAATAAGTGAATGAATGAATCAAAGAATGAATGAATGAATACGTGAAGAATGAATGAATGTACGAACATGTGAAAGAAAGAAATGAAAGAGTGAATAAAAGATAAGAAAGGAAAGAATGGTTAGCGACAGGTATGACGGGAACGTGCAACGGGGCACACTACCCGTGCTGTACGGACGCCAACCTGGTCGATAACGCATTATGGCTCAGAGACAGCCTATGGCTCAAAGGCAGCCGTTAAGTTAAATGACAAGTCAATATGAAATGTTCGTGGAAAAACGGCACGGGTGATGGGGGGAATACCGTGGCCGTAAAGAAGAAGGATTCCGCGGCACGATCGATGGGGGGGTATATCATGGCCGGCCTAGGAGGAATCAAAACATGGGGCTTACAGACTGCTTTGAGTGGGGGCTCGACCACTCAAGGAGACGTAAGGCCAGGCATTTCAAGAGACTATCAAGGAGTACCAGCCATCACGCTTCGATAGGTGAGAATGCCAAAGAGAATATGTCCAAAATGGCTTGTGATGTCAGCGACCCGTGCATGTAGATTAAGTGGGCTATGCTGGTGGCAATCCACGTGCAAGTCCTTGCATTGAAACAAGTAGTCTAAGTTAACTAAATGAAGTGCCTTCTGAATATGCTTGAAATGTAACACACCAAATGATAAAGAGTAATTTATGCTAATGAGTTTGAGAACATGCCTACGACGTGCTAGAACCTGAGGCAGGGACACGCACTTGACATTGAAAGTTTATATTGAATTGTTGACTAACTTGGTTTACTTTGGACAGGAAAGGCCGGACGGTAAGTATGGGTAAGTCGTGCATGCATTTCCATGCACACACTTGAATTTGGCAACACGATATAGGTTATGAAATATGCCATGAAACTGATCCTAAGGCAAGATTAGAAAGACAATGAATGATAGACGGTGCACAAAAGTAAATAGAACGTGTTTGGTAATGACAGCAATTATGGGCGAGCTAGCCTCCCCACCAGTGCATAACAATGTACTGATAACCCCACAGATTGCTTGCATGAAGTAGGAGACGTCGTCGGGTGCGGAGCTTTCCTCGAACGTGCTAAGGCGCGGAGCTAACTCTGGTGCCTTGGAGCGTTGCAAGGAGCTGAAGCACCGTATACAGGACATAATGTATCGGAACATCGCCATGAATCATTCCATGTTATAAGCCACTTGGCACGCCTTTTATGTTCAGAGAGAGAGAGCTTGAGAGACTTGTAAACTCGGCCTAGCGTCGCTTGTAAACTTCTTGAATATCAATAAAGAGTTTGAATTCGCTTCAATTTGTGTTCATTTACTTTCCGCTGCAAATGGGGACACTCCGTGCGACTCTGTGGCCTAGCTCAAATCGGCCGTTTCTGGGATTAGCCTTGCACGGGCGCAACCTAGGCCCGTGCGGCATCACGCCTTAGTAAGGACGATCGCTCCTGCGGGAGCGGGGCATGACAGATTGGTATCAGAGCACGGCTTTACGTCCTTGGACTTCATTTCGATTCTCTCCGTTTTGAAAGCTCGTTGAAACAAAAGAAGTATGCGCTCTCTCTCGTTGTGCCTTGGGATGTTCCATACAATAAGTCTAATATTTTCAAAAGCTCGTATAAATGCTCGGTTGAACGGGATCGATAGGCGAAGGCCTTTGTGCCAAACCATGACGGACTTAAGTCGAAGGAAAACTAAAAATGCTAGAAGTTAGCAAACGCAAAGCGTGCTTGAATAATCTTACGCTGACAATAGCGAACGAGTACATGAGACCAAAGTATAGTTCGAACGGGATGGTTATACACGCAGCCTTTTTGCTAAGTTGTGCGGAGTATCGCGCACCTAGACCTTCTGGTGTAAACGAGCTGCGAGCGAGATCGATTATCGCTCGAACGAGAATAAGTGAGCGTGCAAACTCGAATATAGTCCGCACGGGATAGCTATGCACACGGCCTTTTGGCTAAGTTGTGCCGCGTGTCGCGCACCTCGACTTTTTGGTGCAATCGAGTTGCGAGCGATATCAAGTACCGCTCGGTCGGGAATAAAGCTACACTTAGAGTAAATATCGATAGAAACGCTATCAAACTAACGCTTAGGCGTGTACGGAAGATTGATTTGGATTTTAAGGAATAGTGCGAACGACTTAGTGTGTCTATACGACGTGAGCGATTACGCTAGAGATTCGTCGAACGAATCTGAAATATGTCTTAGCAAACGATGCGAATGTGATTGTGGATTAAATAGGATGGCTCGAATCTTAGTGGTGTATGGATTTTCTTGGAAATCATTCGAGCATAATTGAGGATTATGAATAACGGCGAGTATGTCGGCGAGGCGATGCGATCGCGCAAAGCCTTAGAACGCATCACGCTTAGTTGGTCGTGACTTCAAATGTCTCGAACGAGATATCATTCGGACAACTTGTCAATGGACAATGCAAGTTAGAAAATGACTCGGAACGATGAATAAAGATGTATGCCTTGATCGAGGAAGCTAGAGGATAGCACTTGCGATTTCGGATTGGGTCAAATAAAATGTGACTTGAGTTTTGGAGAACGATATTGAAACTAGCTTGAGGAATAGCGATCGAACTTGATCTTGGATTGAATCGAATGGAATTGTGGTATATCCAGTTCGAACAATAGCATTAGTCGCACGATTCGAAATTTGTTGCAAAGGAAGATCGTCAGGTTACGCATATCATCGATGGTATTGAGGCGTATCAAAGATCGATATGCGATAACTCGGGGGTACTCTGACTCAGCGAATGACGATCGTGCAAATGTCATTGTTCTGACGAATGCTATAATCGGGATATTGAAACTTGTCGAGGAAAATATAGACGTGGCTCGAGGATTTTCTGGTTGAATGAATGACGGTCGAACTATCGAATAGAGATCTCGGCTTGGATGAACATAAAATGTTTGGATTGCTTCGACGATAACCCCAACGTCGACATTCTCGTCTTATGCGAGCGCAACTCCAGCCTCGCACATGCGTCACGCCGATTAGGGCGATCACTCCGCGTGAGCGCTGGTATGGTAATTCATACAGCGGGGGTAATTGAACTAGCATGGCATGGCAATTTGTGTGCTTCGACTTATGGTGATGCGAAGGTGAACTTGAGAATGACTTGGTGTGCTTGATGATTGAGCTTGAGGATTGCGTAGGTCCAATCCGCGTATCGAGAATGAATTAGTCTAGACGCAAGAAAGAGTTATACCCCGATGAGAATGATTATTCCGCGGGAGCGTTGCATGGTGATTCATGTACCACCGTGGATAATCGGACTCGCGTAAGATTAGGGCGTAACGTATTATCAAAAGCTAGACGACCTCGTGATCGAATACATGAATTGGTTAGAATTGGTGAATTGAATGGAATCGAATATGTGCAACGATGTCTTGATGCGAATTAGGTGATCGTGCTCGATGTTTAGAAATCTGAGTGACGTGAGCTTGGGTAGAAAACCCCGTGCTATCGACCTTGGTTTGACCCTAGGATTGGGGGTCAGTGTTGGCATTATTGTTGGGGAACTATGATTCCAATCCTGACATTGACTTAGCCTTAAAAAATGGCCTAGCGGTTAGGCGAGACGCCCTGTTTCAAGTGTTAGCAATCGAAAGATTGATCTTGAGGATTGGCATGGATGGATAGCGTGAATCACGAATATAGGAAACCCTGCTCACGAGACTCGATTGACATGCATATATTTCAGGGACGCCGAAGTATGTGCACGATGCGAATCGAATGAGAATGATGAATTCTCTATCACGTAGTTTGGTGAATGCATGTATTTTGGGGACGCCTGTAATGCGTGCACGATCCAACCAAGTGACACGTTGAATTCCAAACGAGACTTGAGGAATGGAAAGTATCGGGGATTAAGATCGTGATAAAAGAAAGGAATGATACTAGTACGAGCGTGGCTCGGAATCAAAGAAACGTGTGAGCGGAGTGTGCGTAAACGACAACGAGATTGGCCCCAAACAAGTGAATGATATGGAATCGATATCGTGCAAATAAAAGTTGGTATAATGAATTAAACCATTGATAGGAAGATATACTCGATGATAGTGCAATACTTGGTCTTGAATCGGACGAAAATTACTTAGACTTGGTCGACCCCGCTAAGAAGAAATTATACTGATTTTATGGACAAAAATGCTTGAGAAGCGAATTGGGTCATCTCGATGACCGAGATAAATGAAAGTAAGTTTGCCTCAGCCTACGACCCTCGTATTTGACGAATTACAACGTACCTCGTGCGACCATTTCAGTCCCATGACACGAAGAAATAGCAACCAAGACGAAGAAGCACTTGAATTGAATAAGTACCATCAACTCTAAAATGGATGAAAAGTTATTCAATAAAATCGACCAAACGTATACGACACGGAACTTAGAAAGGTATCGAGTATAGTTCGATGCCATCGAACGGTAAAGCCATTCGATAGAAATTGTCTAAGATACGTACACAACATGGGTTAAGGAACGGTAGGTTGACCTGCACTTAGGAAGTCTCGAAGACGAGACTTGTTTTGAGTGGTGTATTATGTAATGACCCGCTCCGCCCTAGCGGAACGCCGATTCAAACGGCAAGTGCAACGACTCAAACGAGCCGTCGACCTGAAAAGTTGGCATCGACCTGATGAAGAATCGATGCAAGGCTTACATTAGCCGGTCAAGATGAATCCAGACTTAGACTTTCAAAGGCGCGCTCGGAGTATCGATCGGCCGATGCGAACATCGCTAAGGTGGATGGCTCCGATGAACCCGTCTTTGCTTAGCCTAGACACATAACAATACGGATACTATTGTTAGAATCGCTAGGCGATAACTCCGTGCATGCTAATAAATGACTCAACGCACCTAGTTAAGGGAATAATCCCATCTTGTATGCTTGTGTAAAATATGGAAAAGAATATGGAAAAATGTGAGAACTCTCGCACCGCGCTCTACGCTCGTGCTAAGGCACAAGCTGACATTCAAGTTTCCTATGCAATCAACAATAAAACAATAAACGGTTTACAACAATGAAACGGAAGACTATAGACATAGTCGTTCCGAGTAGAGTATAGCAACGTTGGAAGACTTCGGGACCGATGGGTTGCCAAGGCGACTCCCGTACGGGAAGTTGCATAATGAATAAATGAGTGAACGAATAAGTGAATGAATTAATGAATGAACGAATAAGTGAATGAATGAATCAAAGAATGAATGAATGAATAGGTGAAGAATGAATGAATGTACGAACAAGTGAAAGAAAGAAATGAAAGAGTGAATAAAAGATAAGAAAGGAAAGAATGGTTAGCGACAGGTATGACGGGCATGTGCAACGGGGCTCGCTACCCGCGCTGCACGGACGCCAACCTGGTCGATAACGCATTATGGCTCAGAGACAGCCTATGGCTCAAAGACAGCCGTTAAGTTAAATGACAAGTCAATACGAAATGGTCGTGGACAAACGGTACGGGCGATGGGGGGAATACCGTGGCCGTAAAGAAGAAGGATTCCACGGCACGATCGATGAGGGGGTATATCGTGGCCGGCCTAGGCGGAATCAAAACATGGGGCTTACGGGCTGCTTTGAGTGGGGGCTCGGCCACTCAAGGAGACGTAAGGCCAGGCATTTCAAGTGACTATCAAGGTGTACCAGCCATTACGCTTCGATAGATGAGAATGCCAAAGAGAATATGTCCAAAATGGCTTGTGATGCCAGCGACCCGTGCATGTAGATTAAGTAGGCTATGCTGGTGGCAATCCACGTGCAGGCCCTTGCATTGAAACAAGTAGTCTAAGTTAACTAAATGAAGTACCTTCTGAACATGCTTGAAATGTAACACACCAAATGATAAAGAGTACTTCATGCTAATGAGTTAGAAAACATGTCTACGATGTGCTAGAAGCTGAGGCAGGGACACGCACTTGACATTGAAAGTTTATATTAAATTGTTGACTAACTTGGTTTACTTTGGACAGGGAAGGCCGGACGGTAAGTATGGGTAAGTCATGCATGCATTTTCATGCACACACTTGAATTTGGCAACATGGGATAGGTTATGAAATATGCCATGAAACTGATCCTAAGGCAAGATTAGAGAGACAATGAATGATAGACGGTGCACAAAAGTAAATAGAACGTGTTTGGTAATGATAGCAATTATGGGTGAGCTAGCCTCCCCACCAGTGCATAACAATGTACTGTTAACCCCACAGATTGCTTGCTGGAAGCAGGAGACATCGTCGGGTGTGGAGCTTTCCTCGAACGTGCTAAGGCGCGGAGCTAACTCTGGAGCCTTGGAGCGTTGCAAGGAGCTGAAGCACCATATACAGGACATAATGTATCGGAACATCGCCATGAATTATTCCATGTTGTAAGCCACTTGGCACGCCTTTTATGTTCAGAGAGAGAGAGAGCTTGAGAGACTTGTAAACTCGGCCTAGCGCCGCTTGTAAACTTCTTGAATAGCAATAAAAGTTTCAATTCGCTTCAATTTGTGTTCATTTACTTTCCGTTGCAAATGGGGACACTTTGTGCGACTCTGTGACCTAGCTCAAATCGGCCGTTTCTGAGATTAGCCTTGCACGGGCGCAACCTAGGCCCGTGCGGCATCACGCCTTAGCGAGGACGATCGCTCTTGCGGGAGCGGGGCGTGACAAGTTGGGATGGTGAGAGAAAATATTTGTTTATGTCTTGCACATGACTATTTATGGATATTCTTTTAAAGAATCATACAGTTTTGTACTTTATCTTGCATTTTAGAACTACCTCCTCTATTAGTGCATATTTTTCTAATCTATATATATATATATATATATATATATATATATATATATATATATATAGCGCACAATAAAATATATATATTAGTGCGCTATATATATATATATAAATACATACATCTCCTCGCCCTCGGGAAACCCTAGGGCGCCTCCTTCTCCACCATCAACCCCAGTGTGGCCTTGCGGCCGTGCCGGTACCCCTCTCGGGGTTGCCACACCTCTTGGGTGACAACGCCGCCCCTGTGTTTGTTGTGCGCCCTTCGGTATCCATGGCTACTAGGTCCTTCGCAGAAGTGGTGGGAGGCACGACATCTCCGTCCGTGCCTCTTATCCCTCCTCGATCGATAACCACCTTCAAGGGTGCCCCGTCAATCTCCTTCTCTGAGGAGGAAGAAACAGCTCTTGCTTCCCCGCTATGTTTTGCGTTGGTCGGGAAGTTCTCTCATTATCACCCTTCCATAGACAAAATCTGTAAGGCTCTTATGGAGTTTGTCTTCGACGGATCTATTAATGTGGGTCTCATCGATTCCAAGCACATACTCATTCGCCCTTCGTGCGAATCAGATTTCTTGCGTCTTCGTTCGAAGGACACATGGTACATTGCTCGAGCTCCTATGAGGATCTTCAAATGGGAGCCAGATTTCTCTCCACATCATGAATCTCCTATCACCCCGGTATGGATAAATCTTTCAAATCTTCCTCATCATTTCTATGCAAAAGACGCTCTTTTTGCGATCTCAGGAGCCATTGGAACCCCGCTAAAGATTGACAAAGCTACTGCGGACTTATCTCGCCCTAGCCTCGCTAAGGTTTTTGTTGAAATAGATGCATCTAAAGCTCTTCAATATAAGATTCGGATTAATTTGCCATGTAATAGGAGTTTCTGGCAACACATTCAATACGAATCAATTCCTTTATATTGCACTGCATGTCGACATCAGGGACACGCCATAGATTCTTGCAAAAGTAAAACAAATGATAAAGGGAAGTCCATTATTACGGAGAAGGAGCAACATACAACGGTGACCAGAATTTTGGCTCGGGGAGAGCAAGACAAGCCTCAAGAGGAGCAACTCATTCAAAGCAAAAATACTTCTATATTGGGCGAGCCTTCAACCAGTGCACAACAGAGAGTTGATCCAGCGGCTAATCAGGAACTGCCACCTCAGCAGCAGTTATCAGTTGATCCTCATAATGAGACCAACTGCCAAACGGAGATTAACACAATGACCCATGAAGACGACGGCCACAACCAATCAACATCTAATCCTACTTTAAGTCCTGACCCGCCACTAAGTAATGAAGCTTTCCATCTTAGCTCGTCGGAGACAGCGGACGCGGTGGATGACGAGGCTGATAATCATGACGAAGAAGCTATGGTGCCGGAAGAAGGGGAGATTACTGGGAAAACTTGGACAGACGTAGCTGAGGAAGAAGAAGCCCGCACCTTAGCAGAGCCATCCAATATCCAGGACAAAGAAGCGGAGCCAATTAGGCCCCCATCCTCGAACCGTAAGAAGAAAGCTCCTCCTCCGCCGTCGGACAGAGTCCTTCGGTCAGTTCTCATCAGCTCCTCTTCCCGACCAAATCATAATGTTTAAATTTTTGATTTGGAACGTCTGGGGAATTGCAAACAAGATGACTCTTAAAAGGATCAAAAATCTAGCCAGGATTAACAAGGTTCAACTGATAGCTGTCATCGAACCCAAGGTCTCGACTAGTCAACTAACATCATTTCAACTTAAACTGGGATGTTCTCATGGCATCTCTAATGAGAAGGGTAATATTTGGATCTTCACTAGAGAAGGATCATCCATGCATTTGGTGGATTCCTTTGACCAAGTTGTAATTGTTCGATACTCAAATGTCTTCTTGCCTACCGAAACCCTTGTTTCTATTGTCCATAGGGACAACACAAAGGAAGGTCGGGTTGTCATGTGGGATAGATTACAAGGCCTACAATCTTGCTATAGCCTTCCTTGGGCAGTCGGAGGAGATTTCAATGTTGTCAGGGACAGGACTGAGAAGACAGGTGGTTTGGCTCCTAACACCCAGGCAATGACTGACTTTAACAATTTTATGATGACTACGGGATTAACAAGCTCCAATATACTGGTAGTTTATTCACTTGGATGAAATCAGAGGGGGATAAACAAGGCTCTCGTCTCGATCGTATATTGTTGGACAAAGATTAGCTATCTCTACTGTCTTTGTCGATGGAAGATCATTTAAACAGAAACGAATGGGATCACACGCCAATGCTTATTACTTTCAAATCTGCAAATGCGCAGGTTCGTAAATTATTTCATTTCCTGGATTTCTGGGCCACTCATGAGGAGTTTTGTACAGTGGTTGACAAAGCTTGGAACTCTATTCAACATGCCAATGCACTTGTTAGAGTTTTAGAAAGATTGGTAGCATGTCAAAAAGCATTATCAGCCTGGAGTCGTGCTACCTACGGTGATATCTTTCAACAGGTCAAGAAGGCGGAAGATGCAGTGCTGGCAGATGAGATTGATCACGAGCAGTGTCAATCAGACTCCTCTCGAGCCCAGCTTCATAAGGCTCGTGCCTTATTAAAACAACGCCTCTCCTATGAAGACTCCTACTGGAAGCAAAAGGCCCGACTGCGTTGGGACCTGGATGGAGATCGTAATACGGCCTATTTTCATGAGTGTGTCAATAGCAAACAAAGAAAACTGAGGATTCACTCTATCAAGGTTGAAGGAGGTTCTCTTACTGAGCTGAAGGATATTCAAGACTCTGCTAATGAGTATTTTGTCGCTCAATTCATGAACACAACCACGATTGAAGATGACAACCTTCTAGAATGCATTCCTACACTTATTACAGAGGAGGACAACCAGGCTTTGAATATCAGTCCTACGAAGGAGGAGATCACTCAAATCATTAAGAGTATTGATTCGAGAAGCGCGCGGGGGGGGGGGCAGATGGTTTCACAGCTAAATTCTTCACTGCTACTTGGCACATAATAGAGGCTGATATTCTTGAAGCAGTCCAACTGTTCATGGATGGCTTCTCTCTTCCTAGAGCAATCTCGAGTACATCTCTTGGCCTTATTCCTAAGAACAAGAGCCCAATGACATGGTTCGATATCGGCCTATTAGTCTATGTACTGTCATGAACAAGATCATCTCTAAGCTTCTAGCCAATAGATTGGCTCTGCTTTTACCTAAAATCATATCTCCATAGCAGAGTGGTTTTGTGAGAGGCAGAGAAATCATTGACAATGTTGTCCTAGCTCAAGAAATAATGAGTATGATGAAGATCAAGAATAGAGGAGGGAATGTTGCCATTAAGCTCGACATGGCCAAGGCATATGACAAGGTTGATTGGAGTTTCCTGATGAAGGTTATGAAAAAGTTTGGGTTCAACGATGTTGG
The DNA here is from genome assembly GCA_029216955.1 of Iris pallida. Classification (NCBI taxonomy): domain Eukaryota; kingdom Viridiplantae; phylum Streptophyta; class Magnoliopsida; order Asparagales; family Iridaceae; genus Iris; species Iris pallida. The sequence goes on from JANAVB010011248.1 coordinate 773,167, forward strand.
CACATTTTATTTTGATTATTAACAGCATCTTCGGAGTTTAGTTTTCTGCGTCTTCAGATACATATCCTCTCAGAAGCTCAACTCATAAAGTCTTTCCGTTCAAGTGCATCCATCCTTCGCATCGAAGATTGAAGCAGCTACCGGCGCTCCTTGCATAAGATGGCGTCCTCCTGCTTAGAGTCTTCGTGTCTGTACAAGTCTAGGTATATCTGTAAACACCTAAGGACGCATGACAAGTAAAAGAACAAATCAAAAATCAAATACCTACAGAGAGGCATACCGGCGGCATGCTTCGGCATACCGGCTGTATAGCGTTTTTAGAGTCTAGAAAGTTGCTGTGACAAATTGTCGGCATACCGGCGACATGCTTCGGCATACCGGCGGTATACCGATTTTTGTGTCCAGAAAGTTGCTGTGACAAATTGTCGACATACCGACGGCATGCTCCGGCATACCGACGGTATACCATTTTTAGCGACCCAAAAGTTGCTGTGATAAATTGTCGGCATACCGACGGCATGCTCCGGCATACCGACGGTATACCATTTTTAGCAACCCAAAACTTGCTGTGACAAATTATCGGCATACCGACGGCATGCTCCGACATACCAGCGGGATACCGAGTTTCAAATATTTGGTTTTTGAATTGTTCTGACTAGCATTAATGGCCGCATTTAATGCTCTTAAACGGTCATTAATATGACCGTTACTATTTGGCCGGTATACTGACGGTATGCCGCTGCATACCGATGGCATGCCGGTCTGCCTGTATTCAAAGCATTAAATGCCTCCAACTCTTGGTTTCTCTATAAAAGAAAGCCCTCTATCTCTTGAGGACTTTACCAACTCTAGCCATAAATTTTCCAACAACCAAGAGCTCCACCATTAATACTCTTCAAGCTTTTAATTGTCATCCTCTCCCAAAGTGATAGAGTATTTAAGAGTTGTAAATTTCGATCTTCACGTGTTAGAAGATCAACAAGTTTCTCTTCTCATTTGTTTGAAGTTGGCGAGCCTTCGTAAGAAAACTCATGTGTAGAAGTTGGCGAGTCTTCAGATCCAAACTCGTGTTGAAGTTGGCTAGTTCTTCGGATCCAATCTCGTGTGTACTATTTGACTAAATAGTGGATTTAAGCCGGAGAGAGTTCCGGGACTGGATTTCCTCAAGCGAGGATACCAGGATACATCTTGTGTTTGATCTTCTTACTCTTTACTTTTATTTGTCATATATTGCTTCTGTTGCACTAGTTAATTTTATTACCCTATTCACCCCCCCCCCCCTCTAGGGTTCTACAATTGGTATCAGAGCTTTGTTCTCTTGATTTGGATTTACACCCTTTGAGTGATCCATGGCCTCTAACCCTAGTATCAACACCTTCCACAATGAAGGACACTCCATAAATAGGCCTCTCCTATTTGATGAACCAACTATAACTACTGGAAGATTAGGATGAGCATTTATCTGAAGTCCATAGACTTCGATTTATGGGATTGCGTGATAAATGGTCTTCCTACTCCTTCCAGAGTTATTGAGGATCTTGCTTCTGACACCCTTCGGGACACACTTACTGAAAACACCAAGAAGCTTGCGAGTCGAGATGCCAAGGCAATGAATGCTCTTTATTGTGCTCTCGACAGTAGTGAATTCAACCGAACCTCTACTTGCAAGACTTCCAATGAGATTTGGAAGTTACTTGAAGTCACACACGAGGGAACTTCACAAGTGAAGGAATCCAAGATTAGTAGACTCACACAAGAATATGAGTCCTTTAAAATGAAGCATGATAAATCGATTACTTGTATGTTTACTCATTTTGGTGACATTATTAACCCTCTCTCTTCTCTTGGTAAGGAATATCCTACTCATGAAAAGATCAGAAAAATTCTTAGAGGATTGACGAAAATTTGGAGTCCTAAAGCTACCGCAATCATTGAGGGGAACGATCTAACAGTCATGAACCTTGAGACCCTCATGGGTAAGCTGATGACTCACGAGCTCGATATGAAGGATCAAGAGGAATCCTCCATACAAGAGAAGGAGAAGGAGAAGACCAAAGAGAAGAAGAAATCTCTTGCTCTCAAAGCGACTAAGTCCTACTCCAAGGATAGCTCCGACGATAATGAGTCGGACGACGACTGAAGAAATAGCTCTCACAGCTAAGCACTTCTGGAAGTTCCTAAAATTCAACAAAGCCAACCGCTTCAGACGGGACAACGAAGAAGATCCGACGTTCTATCAATGCAGAAGACCCGGACACATCAAGAGGGATTGTCCGATGATAAGAAAAGACTCAAGCAAGTACGAGAAGCCTAGCAAGGGAAGCTCGTCCTCCAAAAAGTTCGCCAACACAAGCATTTGGTGTGAAAGCGACGCGAGCGACTCCGACAACGACAAGGAATGCAAACACAATGCCAACGTCTGTCTCATGGCAACCGATGAGGTACTTGATGATTTCTCCTTAAACACTCTTACCTATGATGATTTAGAGAAAGCTATTCTTGAATTGCATAAGAACACAAAGGTGTTCGGAATAAATACAAGAAATCTCTTAAAGAGGTTGAAGCTCTTCATCTTGAAGTAGAGAGGCTCTCAAGCATCATTATTGATGTGAAGGGAAAATCTCCTGCTTCTGACACGGATGAAATAGAGTCCTTGCGACTCAAGTTTCAAGAATCTCGTGACACCATCAAGAAAAAGGATGATGAGATTCAATCCATGAGAAGCTCTTATGAATTTGCTATGCACAAAGTTCAAGATGCTAATAGGAGAGAATATGACACTTCTATTAAGTATAATGATCTTCTTTTGCAGTGTAAGAAATTTGGTAATAAGGACACTACTCACATGCATGCTCCTAGACATCTCCACACTCACCACAATGCTAGGAATACTTCATATATGAACACTACACATAAATCCTTTCCTAACACAAGAAAAGGACCTTTTATTAAGAAAAATACTTCGCATCATGCTTTTTATTATCATTATCACAATACTAATGCTAGAGCTCCTCGCACTAGAGATTCACACATGCATGATTCTCACATATCTTCTTCTAAATCCTCTATGATTTGCAATTATTGTGGCTTGCATGGACATACGACCAATTATTGTCATACAAGGAAACTTGTTGACAAGAAAGTTTTTATGTGGGTTCCTAAGACTAACCCTCAAGGACCCATAAGATCATGGGTACCAAAATGTTCATCTTCAACTTATGTTGTAGGTAAGAGTCCTTCTCATGCTAGAAGCTAGTGGATTCTCGATAGCGGTTGTTCACGGCACATGACCGGGGATGCTTCATTATTTACAACGCTATCGATGAAGAAGGAAGGACACGTCTCTTTTAGTAACAATCTCAAAGGTCACATTATAGGGAATGGTAATATAGGTTCCCCTCCTTATCCTTGTATTAAGAATATGTGTCTTGTTACTAACCTTAAACACAATCTTCTTAGTATTAGTCATCTTACCGATAATGGTTATGATATTAAGTTTGTTAAGCTCAAATGCTTCATTACCGATAGTTCTAATGGATCTATTATTTATGAAGGAATTAGAGAAAACAATATCTATGTTTTATATCTTGTTGAAGATACTAACAATGACAGGTGCTTAGTTGCTAACAATGATGAGAGTTGGCTTTGGCACATGAGGCTTGGACACGCCAACATGGATACCATCTCTCGTCTTGCTACCAAGAAGCTCGTAAGAGGACTCCCAAGTATCCTATTCAAAAAGGATATGGTATGTGAAGAATGCAAGAAGAGTAAGTTAACAAAGTCTTCCTTCAAATCAATCAACTCTGTGAGTACTTCTAGACCCCTTCAACTTATCCATATGGATCTTTTTGGGCCTAGTAGAGTTGCTAGCCTTGGAGGCAAGCTTTATGCTTTTGTTTTAGTTGATGATTTTTCAAGATTTACTTGGGTTATTTTTCTTGCTTGCAAAAGTGATACTTTTCGTGAATTTGTTGCCTTTTGTAAACGTGTTCAAAATGAGAAAGGTTTTTCTATTAACAAAATTAGAAGTGATCATGGAGGAGAATTTGATAATGCTTATTTCAAAAGATTTTGTGAAAAGAATAGGTTTTGGACATGATTTTGCTTGTCCCCGGACTCCTCAACAAAATGGTGTTGTGGAGAGAAAGAATAGAACCCTTGGCGATATGGCCCGGGTTATGTTAAACCAATATAAGCTCCCCCAATATTTTTGGGCGGAAGCTGTTAATACGGCATGTCATGTTATTAATAGGGTCTTGATTAGACCTATTTCTAAGAAGACTCCTTATGAGCTTTGGTTTGACAAAATTCCCTCTATTGAATATTTTAAAGTTTTTTGTTGCGATTGTTTTATTTTGAATACCAAGGATAACCTAGGCAAGTTTGAAGAAAAAGCCTATGAAGGAACATTCCTTGGATACTCTACTCATAGTAAAGGTTTTCGTATTTTTAACAAAAGAAGTCTTGTTGTCGAAGAGTCAATCAATGTCTCTTTTAATGAACTCAACTCTTCTACATTCTCCTCTTTCGAGGATATTGATGACATCTCATTTGGATTGGAGAACTCCTCTACTGAAGATCGTCCTTCTTCATCTAACAATAAAGTTGTGACTCCATCAAAAGAGTCTCCTCCTCTCGAGCCTCCTCAAAAGGATCTCCCAAAAGAATGGAGATTTGTCACCAATCATCCTAAGGAGCTTATCATTGGGGATCCTTCCTCCAGTGTTAGCACTAGATCCGCCACTCATGATCTTTGTGCAAATACGGCTTTTATCTCTCAAATAGAGCCTAAAAATGTTAATGATGCTTTTCTTGATGAGTTTTGGATGATAGCTATGCAAGAGGAGCTAAATCAATTCGAGCGAAGTAAGGTTTGGGAACTTGTCCCAAAACCTAGCAATCATCCCATTATTGGAACAAAATGGGTGTTTCGTAACAAACTTAATGAAGATGGGTTAGTGAATCGTAACAAAGCCCGATTGGTTGCTCAAGGCTATAACCAAGAGGAAGGCATTGACTACGACGAAACCTATGCTCCGGTTGCACGGCTTGAATCCATTCGTATGCTTTGTGCCTTTGCTTGCTTTAATGACTTTAAGCTCTTTCAAATGGATGTCAAGAGTGCTTTTCTAAATGGTATTATTAAAGAGGAAGTTTATGTTAAACAACCTCCCGACTTTGAAGATTTTTAATTTCCTAATCACGTGTTCAAACTTCACAAAGCCCTTTATGGCCTCAAACAAGCTCCCCGTGCTTGGTATGAGCGCCTTAGCTCTTTTCTTGTTTCTCACAATTTTTCAAAGAGGAAAGTTTACACAACACTTTTTATTAAATCCCATAATGGCACTCTCTTATTGGTTCAAATTTATGTCGATGATATTATTTTTGGTTCTACTAACAACTCACTTTGTGTAGAATTTGCTAAAGTTATGCAGGAAGAGTTTGAAATGAGTATGATGGGTAACTTTCCTTCTTCTTGGGGTTACAAATCAAACAAGGACCCAAAGGAACCTTCATAAATCAAGCGAAATATATAAAGGACCTCCTCAAGCGTTTCGACCTTGACTCATCCAAATCAATGAGGACTCCTATGGCCACAACGACAAAGCTTGACAATGATGAAGACGGCACATCGGTCGACATTCGTAAGTATAGAGGTATGATAGGTAGCTTACTTTATTTAACTGCTAGCCGCCCTGATATCATGTTTAGTGTTTGCTTGTGTGCACGATATCAAGCCAATCCAAAGGAATCACACTTGTGTGCCGTTAAGCACATTTTTCGTTATCTCAAAGGCACCATTAACATGGGTCTTTGGTATCCGAAATCCTCATCCTTTGAGCTTCACGGCTTTTCGGATGCAGATTTTGCCGGATGCAAGATTGACCGAAAAAGCACTAGTGGCACATGTCAATTCCTCGGGAAGTCTTTGGTATCGTGGTTTAGTAAGAAACAAAATTTTGTTGCTCTTTCCACCACTGAGGCCGAGTATATTACGGTCGGTTGTTGTTGTGCACAAATTCTTTGGATGTCACAAACACTTTTAGATTATGGCATTTCTTTTCTTGTACCCCTATTAAATGTGATAACACTAGCTCAATCAATCTCACGAAAAACCCGATTTGTCACTCACGCACGAAGCACATTGAAATTAGACACCATTTTCTTCGTGACCATCAACAAAAGGGAGATATTTGTCTTGAATTTATTGATACTACCTATCAGTTAGCCGATATTTTCACCAAACCGCTCCCGGAAGATCGCTTCACCTTCCTTTGCCGTGAATTAGGCATTTTATCCTTTGATCCATAATCCCTCTCGGCCGGCACACCGACGGTATACAGCGGTATACCAGCGGCATGCCGTTTTTCGTCTCAGAATTAGGTTCTGTTTCGAAACTCGGCATACCGTCGGTACACGTCGGCATACCGCCGGTATGCCGGATGGAGGCGGACAGGATTTCAAATACAGCTCTGGGCCCACTTTATTTCTCTCTCCCCTTATTCCTTTCAACCCTCATTAAATTCACTCCCATCCATCTCTTCCCTATTAATTACTCTCTCTTCTTTCAACTTCTCAACATCCCATCACAATTAATACCCATCTCTTCACCTCCTCTATTTACTCCTCTTTTTACTCTACTTTCTAACCCACTACCTATTCCTATTCCCCATTACTTTCATCCGTTCCCAATACACCCTCCTTTCTTCAACCTCCAACCTTTCATCTCCCTACCCCTCTTTAAAACCCTATTTTTCCTATCTTTCTCTCTACTCTCTCATCCACTCCAAAACCCTAACCTTCCTCTATGGCAAATCTAAAACGTCCCCGCTCCTCCTCCTCCTCTTTCTTTAACCCTTTCATCCCGGTGGCTCAACCTCACGGGTATGACCAACGGGTCTGTACCAATTCCTTGGCGGCCGAGCTATGGTTCCAACACTTCGTTCATCACAATGTTTTCAAGGGACGGGCGATAAATTGGAACCTCTTCCCCGGTCACGTCTCCTTATTTGACGAGGCTGGCCTCACCTCTCTCCTTCGGCGTCAAATACCTGTCTACCCCACTGCCGTTCGTCTATTCAATTGCAACTTGGTCCCGGACGACGACCACCCCGCCATTCAGTCCATGGTAAATGATCGTCACTTCCGTCTCACGTCTCGGGACATCGGGCATATCCTCGGCATCCCGGACAAGGGGGAAGCCTTGCCATCATTGGCTGCTCTTCACTCCTCGGCGGCGTCACCCTTCGACGAGTTCTGCCGTATCATCAGCAAGGGCCCCAACCCTCCTGCCATCCCGGCCCTCTCTGCACAGCTGGAGCCGTTTTACTACGAGCTCCATAGGATAGTGTGCCATACACTCTTTCCTAAGGGCAGGAACTACGACGCCATTACCGGCGATGCCCTCGTCTGCATGTATTATCTTTATGCCCGGAAGCCCTTCTCCTTCCCGAAGACTCTCCTTCTTCTCTTCCGGCGTGTCATGCCCGCGGAAAAGCAGAACCTCTACTACGGCTCCCTTATCACTCTCCTTCTGGAAGCCAGGCAAGTTGATCTATCTCTTTGCTCCTCGGATGGCGTCCCTTCCTATCTTGCTGTTTCCCGTTCCCTTAGTGGCGCCTCTACTTCACGTGCCTCGTCTTCCCAAAAGCAACCGGCATCCACTTCTGCTGCTCCCACATCTACTCCTTCCTGCTTCTGGCTGATACATGCCGCTGACTCAGCAGCACTTCGACATGCGCATGGCCCAGGTAGAGGAACAGATGAGGTCTCATACTCGTGGCCTTGGGAATCTGATTCAAGCCCACTTTCATGATCAAGCTTACTTTATCCAGCACACCATACAAGACCGGGACATGTATCTGGATCTCAATCTCCAAGATCCTATGTACCAGGGTTCAGGCTTCTCTGATCCCAATGCCTATGGGTTCATGTACCCGGACGGCATTGATCCTTATGGTGCCTTTCAGCAAGCTCAGGATGGTGGTGACGATCCGGCGGACGAGTAGGGGTGTCTTCCCTTTGGGTGATGGTCTAGAATAATGTGTGGTTTAGTTATGTGTGTTTGTTTGTTTGTTTTTATTTCTGTCTTTTGCGGTCCTTCGGGGACCTTTTTGTGGTTGATCCTAGTACTTTGCAGTCCTTCGGGGACTTGGATTATGTTTATCTCTTGATATCAGACTCTCGTGGGGAGAGTCGTTTTATTTGTCTTTTGTAGTAATGAACATCTTGCATGTATTAAGCTATCACTTTCATATATAAATACATGCTATTTATTCTATACTCTTGTTCTCATTATTGCAATTTTTTATTACAATATTTGTTTTCCCATCTTTGACTAAGTGACAAAGGAAGAGAAAACGTATTGAGGGGGAGTTGTCTTCCTACGGGAGAGTTACTCCCTGAAGATGCTATCTCTCTATTTTGTCAATTATCAAAATAGGGGAGATTGTTGGCACATTTTATTTTGATTATTAACAGCATCTTCGGAGTTTAGTTTTCTGCGTCTTCAGATACATATCCTCTCAGAAGCTCAACTCATAAAGTCTTTCCGTTCAAGAGCATCCATCCTTCGCATCGAAGATTGAAGCAGCTACCGGCGCTCCTTGCATAAGATGACGTCCTCCTGCTTAGAGTCTTCGTGTCTGTACAAGTCTAGGTATATCTGTAAACACCTAAGGACGGATGACAAGTAAAAGAACAAGTCAAAAATTAAATACCTACAGAGCGGTATACCGGCGGCATGCTTCGGCATACCGGTGGTATACCGTTTTTAGAGTCTAGAAAGTTGCTGTAACAAATTGTCGGCATACCGGCGGCATGCTTCGGCATACCGGCGGTATACCGATTTTTGTGTCCAGAAAGTTGCTGTGACAAATTGTTGGCATACCGACGGCATGCTCCGGCATATCGACGGTATACCGTTTTTAGCGACCCAAAAGTTGCTGTAACAAATTGTCGGCATACCGACGGTATACCGTTTTTAGCAACCCAAAACTGGCTGTGACAAATTGTCGGCATACCGACGGCATGCTCCGACATACCGGCGGTATACCGAGTTTCAAATATTTGGTTTTTGAATTGCTCTGACTAGCATTAATGGCCGCATTTAATGCTCTCAAACGGTCATTAATATGACCGTTACTATATGGCCGGTATACCGACGGTATGCCGCTGCATACCGACGGCATGCCGCTCTACCTGTATTCAGAAGCATTAAATGCCTCCAACTCTTGGTTTCTCTATAAAAGAAAGCCCTCTCTCTCTTGAGGACTTTACCAACTCTAGCCATAAATTTTCCAACAACCAAGAGCTCCACCATTAATACTCTTCAAGCTTTTAATTGTCATCCTCTCCCAAAGTGATAAAGTATTTAAGAGTTGTAAATTTCGATCTTCACGTGTTAGAAGATCAACAAGTTTCTCTTCTTATTTTTTGAAGTTGGCGAGCCTTCGTAAGAAAACTCGTGTGTAGAAGTTGGCGAGTCTTCGGATCCAAACTCGTGTTGAAGTTGGCGAGTTCTTTGGATCCAAACTCGTGTGTACTATTTGACTAAATAGTGGATTTAAGCCGGAGAGAGTTCCGGGACTGGATTGCCTCAAGCGAGGATACCAGGATACATCTTGTGTTTGATCTTATTACTCTTTACTTTTATTTGTCATATATTGCTTCTGTTGCACTAGTTAATTTTATTACCCTATTCACCCCCCCTCTAGGGTTCTACAAACGAAACATGGATCAATCAGATGTATCGTCTTCTCAGCAATGTCTGGTATTCAACTATCATCAACGTGGAGCCTTCGGGGTTCTTCCATGGCTTCAGAGGAGTTCGACAAGGTGACCCAATCTCTCCAGCTCTATTCATTATTGCAGCTGAAGCACTATCCCGCAATCTCAAGAAATTAGTGGATCTTCCATCCTTTAATCATTTCTATTCTCCAAGTGGTTGTCCTGCAGTTACCCATCTAGCATACGCAGATGATGTTTTGATCTTCTCAGCAGAGGATGTCTCTTCTATATGGGCTTTGCGGTCGGTTCTGACAAGGTATAAAGCAGCATCTGGTCAGCTTATTAACGGCCACAAATCATCAATATATGTTCACCAGTATTTCCCACCCGATCGCGAGACAGAATTGAGGGATATTACTAGATTCAGCTCCTCGAAGCCTCCTTTTGCATATCTTGGCTGCCCATTAATATCAGGAAGGAAAAATGTTGGTATGTTTGAAGAGCTGATATCTAAAATCAGGCACAGGATTGGTGGCTGGCAGCAGAGACTCCTTTCTTACGGAGGAAAGTTAGTACTACTCAAATCAGTATTAACATCTATACCGATGTACACCCTTGCAGCTTGCAGTCCTCCTAAAGCAGTCCTTAATCAACTTGAAGTTATGTTCTCTAAATTTTTTTTGGGGATCGAAGGAGGGGCTTTATAAACACTCATGGCTAAGCTGGTCCAAAATGGCTAGGCCTCAGGATGAAATGGGTCTGGGACTATGAAGTTTAGAAGAGGTAATCAACACATTCTCTACTAAACTTTGGTGGAAATTAAAGACACAGGAAGGGCTCTGGTCGACTTTTATTATGATCAGGTATTGTAAGTATACTGGAATAGATGTTGTTCAAGCCAATTCAAATGCCTCACAGATTTGGAAAAGGATTCTTCAAGGTAGAGGGATTTCTAATCACCTTATTGATCCCCATCCTACGGATCCTGGCTCCTGGATTTGGGCTCCATCCTGATCAGGTGTGTTCACCTTAGCCTTATCCTGGAGGCACACTAGAATTCCTTTTCCCTGAAATACAAACTTTTGTCACATATGGAACTCGTGTATTCCTATTAAGTGGTCTGTATTGAAATGGAGAATCCAGCATGATCGGCTTCCAACAGATGATAATGTTCAAAAACTTGGATATCAGCTTGCATCTCATTGTCATTGTTGTGCACAACCTCAACAGAAATCAACTTGGCATGTATTTTATGAAGGCGAGTTGGCAAAGGCAGTATGGCAACACTTACAACAATCCTTCCGGATTCGCAGTGCAGGGGACTTCTTAAGGAGACTGAAGAAATGGTGGAGGAGGCCATTGATCCATCTTCGAGAAATTGTGGTCGGGGCAGCGTGCTGGGTGATCTGAAAAAACAGGAATAAATGGAGATACGAATCATACAAATTTATGGCTGATCAACTTGTCGTTGAGATTCGAAGGCAAATTCTGAAAGCCCTTAGTAGATGCAAGCATTTGAAGGAATTATTCTGCAGTAATTGTATCCTCCAAAAACTCTCTTGTAATCTTTTTTTTGAGGAGTTGAATAAAAGGTTGTTTCCTTAAATATATATATATATATATATATATATATATATATATATATATATATAAAATATATATATATAGCGCACTATGAAAGCTTTTTAAAAAATATGTTTCTTGCTATCTTTAGTTCTCTTTTGCTTTCTTGATCTTAATGATCTTTCTTTGCTCATTCCTTGGGTTTATGCTTCCTTTTGAATTATTGTTGTCCAATGGTTTTTGTAGCACATGAGAATACATGTAATTGATACATCATATTTCTTATGACTTTAGCTACTATGGTTTGAGCTTTTTGTGTTGAGATTTTTCATTTCTAGAGAATACACTTATTTCATAATGGCTATGATATTTTGCATTCTCTAAATCGATCTATTAATTCATTAACTTGGATTAATCTCATTACTTGGCAAAAAGATTTGTTTTATTGTGTTTTCTTGAATATCTCTTTTGTCCTTTACTTGATAAGAGTCTAATTCAGTTATTTGTTATCCAATGCTCTTATTCTTGCTTGGTAAAGAGTCTATAAATCATTTTGTTCTTTTAAAATGCATTACTCACATTGTTAACTCTATACTTAAGCAAGTATTTTTGTTGTTGTTAGTGACTTAAGAGTTAATGAGCACATTTATCTTGTTAATGACCTACCTCATTAATCTTAATTAGTTATGTAGCTTGCTTATTTATGATATATTATTAAGCTATATAATTTGGTTCACTTTCACTCTTCTAGCTATTTTTTATTATTTTCAATCTATATAAGATATGCTAGTTTACATAAACAAGATTTATGATTCTCCTAGATGTAATTTGCATCCTATTTTAGATACATATGTTTGTCTCTAAAACTAATCTTACAAATTCTTGATTAGATCTTGTTTCTCTTGGAGGTTTGTAATTTCTTTCTTTAAGTCTCCTTCTATATTAGTCATTAGCAAGTATCTCTTAAATTTCTCTCACTTTTGATTCATGATTCCATCGTATTATCATTTACATCTTTTTTTTTATTATATTTGCAATCATTTAAATGGGAATGACTCTTTTCCATATTTTTCATTGATTTATGAGATTTTATCATAAATATGGATTTGGGATTTTCTTTATGAGATTTGTTGGATCATGTTTAATTTGTTTATTTTTATTGATAAAAGATCCAAATGGTTGAATAGTCCTATATTATCTTATTATGTGATTATCAAACTAATTTATTACTCTACTTTAACTACTCATGGATTGTCACATATGGGCCTTTGCTATTTGAACTTTATGGATTATTATTTACCATTAGCAAGGTTTGAATTTTACCCGTTGATGGGTACATATATTGTGAAACATACCTAGTCCATGTAAAGTAATAAATTGGTTGATTCTTTCTTAATTAGATAATCATGGATATGATATTTGTGTTTTATTTTTACTTTATTTTTGTGCTATATTTCTCTATCATCATGATTGTTCTTAATTGACTTTATTCTTTTTCATGATGACATTTTCTCAAAGGATAACATACATTGATCTATCATATTTAAATACGAGATCCTTCTATATAGATTAATGTATGCCATCTTTTGATTATACGTGCTTAATTGGTATATTCTTCTAATTTTTCATCTTTAGCGGCTATTAATTGGACATCTCTTCTTGACTAAAGATGATATTAATAGTCTTTTGACGATATTATAGCCTTATATGCATTGAGCAAAGGGGAGAAATCCATAGTTGATTTACCCCAAAATCCTTTAGTTATATATTTTATGCTATAAGTTTTTTGGAACTAGACGCATATTTTGAGGGGGAGAAAATTAATTGATTCAATTCATTTATACCTTGTAATATGTCGTATACCTAGTTCATCATAGACCCATATTTTCTTCTATTTTTATATCTTATTGATTGAGGTCATGATATTTTTATTTGTGTAGGATTTATGAGAGTGTATGCAATTGTCTTCATCATATTATCTCTCTTTTATATGGGTTAAATAAGTCATCTTGTTAATATTAACTTTCATATCTTATCTTGATGACTATTGTGCTTTCATTGTTTTGGCTTTCCTTATATGCTTAATTGATTTGGCTTTTCTTATTGAGGACTTACCTAAAATTCATGTTAATCTATATTGATAATACTTTGAGGGGGAGCATTCAAGTCGACTGAATGTCTCTTTCTCAAGTATTTTTCTCCTTTACCTTCATATTTATCTAAAGGATATTCACATAGCATGATAAGGTAATTGAGTTCAAATCCATTAACTTGGGTAAGCAAATAGATTTTGCAAATAAAGAGATTATTTTATATCAATTGCTCTATTTCACTGATCATTCATTATTTGTACCCACTATTTATTTGTGGACAATTTGGACTTTCAAATGGCTTTTTGATCAATGTTTCAAGTTTATATTTCAATTGGTATTAAGTTTATATCTTCCAACTATCTCAATTGGTATTTTTTTTAATATCAATTACTTTGCAATTATCTAATCCTCATGGGCTTTTGACTGAAATTCTTGATTGAAATCTTTTGTTTCAATTGGTATATCGCTTCATTCCAAAACTAGAGTTTTAATTCATATAATATTATGTTTTGAAGTTTTTTTCTTGGATTTCAAGTTGGTAAAACTATTTTTTGACTATTTATCAATTTTATTTATTTTACCAACTATATTGTGTTTTGACATGCTTCTTTTAAAAATTTGATGTTCTACAATGGCAATGTAGCTTTATAAACTTGTCATTACACCCTTCTCCCATTGTTTTTCATTCATATATCTTGATCATAATTGTCTATGACTTCCCCATGCTCATCCAGCTACAACATTGTTGACGATCTCCCACAGAGCAAACTCCCATGAGGAGTGATCTTCAGGTGCCTTGGTTTGGCCATTCACATAGCCTACCAAGCCTCTTGCCTTCAGAGTCCGCATCGCCTGACGCGACAACTTCAAATAGTTGGAAGTACCCTCCAACCTTACTTCCAGCTTCTACAACTTTGCCATTTTGTATGGTGAAGGGATCCACATCTGTGTGTGCAGGACGGGAACTAGTCTCGGTCAGCCTGCTGGAGAAGAGATCGTCCACCAAAGCCTTCATCTCTTTGGCCGTCAGCTTGCCGTAGATTGTCTCCATCATCTTTTTCTTCTCCTCTTCCATCAACAAGGTAGATCGAGACCGTCTGCACCTTTGGTCACCGTCCTCTCCATATCTACTATTCCTTCTTCAGCGGTAGCGGCGTCTCCGAGAGCAGCTCCTCATGTCTCATGCAGGGTTGCGACTGGAGGTCGCATGGCCGGACGAGAAGGAGAAGAAGGGCCTGTTAGTCCAATGATTATATCATATTTTTGAATATGGCTAATAAATTAAGTTTAACATAATGACGTCACTAATATTCATGTAATCACTATCATGTTCGTACTTAGACAGCATTGTCCTAATGTTTTATATCATATTTCTATGTTTGTATCATAATGCATCATACTGCTTTGTTCGCCTAACATGTACTTTCAGACATGCAGTAAGCATGATCAAACCAGGACATATGCAATGGAGAATTATTATTAATAGGCCAAAGACAGCATTATACAAGGAGATTTCTCTGAATCGCCCAACGACCTATCCAAGGCCACTCATCGGAGGTTCTGCTGCCCAGTCAGCGGACAGGAGTCGAGGGGGCAGCGTGTCACCCCCAGTTTTCAAGAACAGGAGTATTTTGGTCATTTTTTATTTTAGAATTTTTTTGTATTTATTTTATTATTTATGATATTGTTTTGGGGTTATTTGAGTCGGGTTCGAATTTTAACTCAATCCGACTTGTATCGGAGACCCGGGGTAGCTTTGACTCTAGTGGGACCCATTCATTAGTTAGACATGGCCCACATGACAATATTTAAGTTAGTATGGTTAGACTAAATATTCATGACTAGGTTGGGTTGATTAGAGACTCAAGAATGAAATGTTTTAGCCCCAAACCAAAACCTAACTTAAGTTGAACCTAATGAGACATGAGGGGGGCATTTTGGACTTTACCAAAATGGGGACACCTAGCCATTGTGGTCGACCATGAAGGGCTAGGGGATGGGTCATCTCATTTTGTTCTTAGCCTCCATTTCTCTCTCTTGAGTTCTTCCCCAAATTTGAGAAGAACCTCCATTGATCTCATCCCCAAATCAATCCATTCTTCCACCAAAACTTCTTCATTTCTTCTCTACTCAAGCAAGAGGAGGTGCTAGCCATGTTTGGGAGGAGTTTGCATTGGTTCGTGTCCTTTTGGAGATCCCTTCGTGTCGGTGCCGTATCGGAAGGAGTTCTTTGAGATTTCACCTCCCGGAAGGTAAAATCTATCCTCTAAATCAAACTCTCATACATTTAGGAATGTTTTGAACCCATAGGAATCACCCCCATGGTTGTGTCTCCATTTGTGTCCATTTTGTGTCCATTTGGAGATATTTAGGAGTGTCATTGTTATGCTTTGTGTCCATGTGGGAAACCCCCAAATATTGGACACACTTGTGTTTGTCTTTATGTTTGAATGAATTAATACATGTTTTAATTTTAGATTTTATATGTGAGAGATGTGTTCTTGAGTGTCTTTACATTTTCTTTCATGTATCATAATATATCTTAATATATTCATGTATATATATTTTGTTGTGTGTGGCTTATGTTGTATTGATTGTGTGTCTTGATATATATATATATATATATATATATATATATATATATATATATATATATATATATATATATATATATATATATATATATATATATATATATATATATTTTGTTGTGTGTGGCTTATGTTGTATTGATTGTGTGTCTTGATATATATATATATATATATATATATATATATATATATATATATATATATATATATATATATATATATATATATATATATATATATATATATATATATATATATATATATATATATTTTTTCAAACCAAAACTTTTATTGTTTGAAACCAAAACTAGTACAAAATGGACACTAACTGTGTCGACAACGGATTGTAGCCTTCTCCACTTGTCTGTGCACTTCAGAAACTAGCTTATCAGCAGTAAAACCTTGGTTCTCATATCTCCATTTGTTCCTATCTTTCCTGTGTTTTTTCTTCTTCCGCCACCAATCTCTAAGTCTCTCAATGATTGATCGACCACGAGATGAAACTCCATATGCTAGTTGGATAGCTCCCCAAACGTCCTTGGCCCTGTCTCCCTGATTCAGGATATGTTCCAATGTCTCAACCTGACTAATTGCGCAACAGTGGCACTTCGAAGCCAAGCTATACCCAAGCCTGGTAATGTTATCGTCAGTAGGTAACTTATTGTGTGGGGTTCTCCATAGCAGAACTGACCATTTAACAGGGATGCATGAACTCCAGATATGCGTGAAATGATGCAGTATAGGTCTATGTATCCTGACAAAGTCCCAGGCGGATGATAATGTAAAGTTACCCGACTGAGTTTGTCCCCAGCGCCATGTATCATCAATCTGAATAATTTGCTGCTGTGCCATATCTCTTTCCGCAATCAATCGTTTCCAAACATGGGAAGCGTTTGAAGTTATAGCTACATTTGATGGACTAGCATTGGAGCAATATTTAGCAGAGAAATATTTTGTCCATAAGCTATCTTGAGTCAAGAATTTCCACCATAGCTTTGTGGTGAAAGCATGCATCATGTCTTCCAGCCGTTTGACCCCTAGCCCACCTTCTTCTTTAGTTCTTGCAATGCGATCCCAACCAAGCCAGGTCTTCTTAGCAACACCAAGTTGGCTACCCCAAAAGAAGCTCGAGAACATAGCCTCCAATCGGTGTAAGACTGTAATCGGGGGATTACATGCCGCAAGCGTGTACACAGGAATTGATGTGAGCACTGATTTGATTAACACAAGTTTGCCACCTGGTGAGAGAATTTTGTTGTGCCACCCTTCGACCTTGCTGCGAATTCGGTTGAGCAGTTCCTCATACATAGCCCCATTTCGACGTCCAACCATAAGTGGACATCCGAGATAAGTAAATGGCGGAGCGCCAATACTAAATCCTGTTCTTTGAGCCAACTCTACTCCTCTTTCCTGTAGAACCAGTTTTGACATGTATATAGATGATTTTGATTTGTTAATCAATTGGCCCGAAGCTGCTTCATACTGTGCCAGGATAGCAGTGATTTTGTTGACAGATCTCACGTCTCCTGCAGAAAAGAGTAGAATATCATCTGCGTACGCTAGATGCGTAATTGGAGAACAACCACGAGGTGTGACGAATGTTGTGAATCCTTCTGACTCGGGCAACTTCTTCAGACTTCGCGAGAGAGCCTCCGCCGCGATAATAAACAAAGCTGGGGAGAGGGGGTCTCCCTGACGAACCCCACGAAAAGCCTGGAAATACTCAGTCGATTCCCCGTTGATCAAAGGGGCATACCATACATTGTTAACAAGTCGCAACATCATGTCAACCAATTTGTTATGGAAACCAAATTTTCTGAGCACCTTCAGAAGAAATCTCCAATCAACCATGTCGTAGGCTTTCATCATATCTAGTTTTATAGCAACATTTCCCCCCCTATTTTTCTTGTTCATTCTAGCCATCAATTCTTGAGCAACCCACTCTGTTCTGGGGAAATAATACGGGGTAACACAGGGGCCAAACGACGGGAAAGGAGTTTAGAAATTACCTTGTTCATCACTGAACAAAGGCTGATTGGCCTATAGTCACCAAAGCTCTTTGCCTGCTTCACCTTCGGGATTAAAACCAGAGATGTATTAGTGAAAGCTCGAGGCAGAGCAAACCCATCAATGAAGAGCCCTACTGCCTCTGTTAAGTCCTGGCCAACTATATCCCAGCAAGATAGAAAGAATAATGGGGTAAACCCATCTGGCCCTGGCCCGCTATTTTTGTCTAGCGACTTAAGAGCTTCAAAGACTTCTTCCCTAGTAGGTACCGCAATCAGCAGAGTATATATATATATATATATATATATATATATATATATATATATATATATATATATATATATATATATATATATATATATATATATATATATATATATCAAGACACACAATCAATACAACATAAGTATATATATATATATATATATATATATATATATATATATATATATATATATATATATATATATATATATATATATATATATATATATATATTAAAAAAAAAAAAAAAAAAATATATATATATATATATATATATATATATATATATATATATATATATATATATATATATATATATATATATATATATATATATATAGATGTAGAGGGTAAAATATATATATATATATATATATATATATATATATATATATATATATATATATATATATATATATATATATAATATATATATATATATATATATATATATATATATATATATATATATATATAGATGTAGAGGGTGAGTTCTTGATGTATTATGTTTGTGTGTGTGAGTGTGGTGTCTCTTTATAACTATTTGTGTATATATATATATATATATATATATATATATATATATATATATATATATATATATATATATATAAAATATATATATATATATATATATATATATATATATATATATATATATTAGTTTGAAGAGTGGTTTAGAGGGGTTTGAAGAGTGGTTTTTGAGGGGGGGCAAGGGTGCAGCAGCTAAAGCCAGCAGCAGCAGCAGTTTAGCACAGTAGCAGCAGTCCCCACGAGGGACTACATAGTTTAGACAGTGCAGGATGGTTTTTGGAAGGTTTTGTGGCCCCAAAACATCCCCTTTTGACCCACCTTAGCCCCAAATGCCTACCCCCACTTATCAACCACATTTTCTACTATGAAACCCCTAAGTTAGAGAGTGTTTTTAGTGTGTTAGGTGGTTAGTAGGGTAGTATTTCTAGTGGTAGAAAATAAGGTTGGTCATGTTATGTTATATGTCATGTTATGTTATCTTGAGGGTAAGTGGTAGATGTTTGAGTTGGTTTTTGAGAGTTATTTTAGAAGTAGCATTCTAAGTTAGATGGAGGTTAGATAGATGATGTTTGTGAGTTGTGGTAGTAGTTTAAGATTAGTGGTGGTGTTGGTATCTTGGTATCTCAAGATACCAAGATTACCTTAAGGTAATGTTGAGTGTGACCAACATGGAGATAAGATGGACTGGATGGGTTAGATACCTAGATTTCTTTATTGGTAATGTCTAGATAGGTTAGTGTCTAGCTACCCTAAGAAGCCTAGGTCAGTCTACCAAGATTAGGAGGGGTTGCCTTTGTATTGGGGCAATGTATTGGAAATACCTTGTAATGGATAAAATATGATATTGGGTAAAGTTTAGGATTTGGGTTTGATTGCTAAGATGGGGTGAAATATAGGTTGTCTTGGTAGATAATGGTTAGATAAGGGTAGTTTAGTCTAGTTTTGACCCCCGTTGACCAAGAGTTGACTTTTTGACCAAAGTCAACTATGAGTCAACACTTTATCTAGAATTGACCCAAAACCAAACCAGAGTTGACCAGTTGACTGAAAGTCAACTGTTAGTCAATATTTGCCTAGTTTAACCTAGGGTTGACCAGAGTTGACCAGAGTTGACCAGTTGACCAAAAGTCAACTGTAAGTCAACCCTTGACCCAGATTGACCTAGTTTGACTTGGATTGACTTTCTGTGACCTTGTTTGATCTAGTGTGTCTTTGTGTGACCTAGTTTGGCTTAGTATGACCTAGTATGACCTAGTTTAGCCTGATGTGACCTAGTTTGACCTAGTTTTGACTTAGACTTACATATCATAACTTGATTAGCATTCCTTTCATTACTAAACCCTGTTTTGACTCATAGTATCTCATCTTTAGGTCTGTGATTACTCTGAGCATCTGTTCACCATATCAGCTCAGGACCGCAGATGAGTACATTCACTGATAGTTTTTATTGTCTTGATATCTGTTATATCCGATTCAGTTGTAGTATCTTACTTGATTCCTGACACGATGATTTCACGGACTAGTATACGTCGGATCCTGTCATGAGATGTTGTTCCTGGATTACTTGGTATATTGGTACATTGCTCGACTTGTTACATGTACTTGTATAAACATTGACTTGGGAGTAGGCTGGCCCTCTGCTTTTGAGTCCCGTGTTATGACGTATCATGTCCGGATCCATTATACTATTCGGGGATGGGGAGTTATTAGTGGTTGTGTGATCAAATCCCTACTTGTTCTTCACACTTGTACCTGTTACTTGTTTATAGCTATACCCTCGCCTCACGATGGGTAAAGCCTGACCCTACTTTTTTATAGCTTTCCATGGTGGTCGGCCTGTTCTTGCTCTTTTGTATACCTGTTCATAGCCGGTCATATGGAACAGCCTGATCTGGACCTAAGCCGATCACATAACGCACTAATAATTTATGGCACATTTTATATATTTACTTTATTACATCATATATCCTACTCAGTTCTACATTCAGTACTCTTCTCACCATGTTATGATATTCGGTACTCACAACCTGTTACATATTTCCTGTTGATTTTGTCTTATATTTTATTATGATTGTCTCTTATAGAATTTGTCAATTCATATGGAACTATTGTTAGTGTTTTGTACTTGCTCATTTTCCTGACAGGATATCATTGATATATTACAGATGATTCTGAGGCAAACTGCTCGACCTACTATGGGGTCGGGGCAGATGAAGACTTAGGCCAGGACTGTGACCTGGCAGTTGAGCCACTAGACTTTGCACACCTGGCCTAGTATAGCTTAGTTAGGTTTGCCTGGACTGCGATCCAGCTAGTGCTTTTAGACTGTAGTTTTTATATTATATTTTGAGTTTCTGTGATGTGTTTATATCTCTGAGCTTGTGTTGGATCTTGAACTCTTTTCCAGTTTTTCCTTCTATCATATTTCTATTTCGTGCTATCTATTCTAGTTTATCTTGTGATTGAGTTATGCCATATTATACCTCCGTGCGGAGATGACAGGTACCCTTATATTTTTTTAGTTGTAGTATTTATAGACGACCTATACAGCGTTCTACCGCCGATTCTGCGACGTAGGCTGAACGTAACCACGTTCTCGTGCCCTTCCTCAGGGTGCGAGTCGTGACACAGCGACCCCCCGTGGGGGTTCGGGGGCGAAGTCCCCGAAAGGTATTCAGATTTCTAGATCTGTTTATCTTTGGACGATCGCCGTCAAGGAAAAAGGCATCTTCAAGTATACTCAAATATCAGAAGATGTAACTCCTCTTCCCGGAATTTTGATAATATATTTTATTTATTTATTTGAATTAAATGGTGATTTTGAGAATTTTTATAAATAATTACTTAGTTAACTATTACGGTAGATGACTTTAGCCATGGTGGAGTTTTGGAGTACAAGGTGACTAGAAATTGTGGCACGGATAGTGTAATGGCGTGCTTTGACTAGTGTATTAGCCCTCGTAGGAAGGCCGAGCCATAGTGATGTCCTAACTAGGAAAACCAGGCCAAGTTACGACTTAACCCTTACCGATGATTTATTTAGTTAATAACTATATTATATTGAGTTTAAGGGAACCCGATTGTACCGAACTAGTCTAGATTGGACCCAAAACAAGCCCAAGCCCATGTAGTCATGCGGTACGTCCAATGAAATTCGTGTTGATGTAATTTAGTATGAGTGTGTTGTATTCCGTTTTAATGATCTAATAAATATTTTCTAAGTGTTCGTTAATTAAATATTATAAATATCATTATTAGTTGATATTCAATGACATTTGTATAAAATAGGTCCTTGTACATTTTGGGATTATTAGACTGTACATGATGGTATATACACCATTATTGATTTATTGAATTTCATTATTATTATTATTACTATTTTTATTATCAATATTATTGAGGTTATTATTATATAATATTATTTTTTATTATTGGTTATATTATTTTTGTCAAATAAATGTTATAATATATATATATATATATATTCATATTCATATTTATATAAATAGGCCCTACACTAGGAATTGATAACATTGAGGTTTTATTTAAATTTTTATGGAGAATATTATATAAGTAATATATATATATATATATATATATATATATATATATATATATATATATATATATATTATATATATATATATTTTATTTTTTTTGAACCCCCGAATTTTATTAGAGAATAGGCGCAAAATGCTGAAGCCTATACAAGTAAGCGCAAAGAGCAACTAAAGGACAGAAATCGAAAAGCGCGACTCGCGCACACAAAAAGAAGGGGCAGGGCAGCCTAAGACAGGGTCTCCCAGAGCGAAATGGAGGTATGAGAGCATCGCTTTCTGACTTTGAAGCATTGTCTGATGACTTCTCTGAACAACTGAGGCGGTAGAAATGTCCGGCCTTCATATCTGTATTTGTTCCTATTTTTCCATAGAACCTAAATACCAGCGGCTACGACGATCTGATGTCCGTGGGATCGGCTCCAGTAGGCTAGGAGATCGTATAAGCCCCCGGTCGGCTGAACCATGCTAAGTCTATTGTGAATCTTAGACCAAAGGTCGGTGGCCAACTCCCCCGATAGAAAGACGTGCTCTGCAGATTCCGTTGTGTGTTCCTTGCAGCAGTGGCATCTCGAAGCGAGGCTGAATCCCATGGATCTGATGGTGTCATCCGGTGGGATCTTCCGACGAAGGGCGCGCCAGATGAGAATAGACCATTTGATGGGAATGCGTACCTGCCAAAACTTGGCGTAAACGATATTAGACGGCCCGCAACCTCTGACCACCAGCCTGGCGGAAGCCAAAGTGAATGACCCGCTCGGGTTGGGTGACCATCTCCAAGTGTCGATCGTATATATATATATATATATATATATATATATATATATATATATATATATATATATATATATATATAAAGAAAAAAAAGAAAACAAAAAAATATAATAAAAAAAGGAATACCATCCCAGCCGATCAGGCCCCAACCTGAGCAAAGGAACCCGACCCCCTCTCTAACGTACAGTCGGACATCCCCCCCCCCCCCCGCTAGTATAAGTATAGGGAGATCGAGAGAATCTCTAAAACCTTAAACCCTAGTGCCGCCAACCGCCCAGCGACCTCCCCCTGGTCTGCGCGCGTCGCCTCGACGCAGCTAGACCATCGGACAACAGCCGGAGTAGGCCATCGTGCGCGAAAACAGAGGAGATTAGCAGCAACAATTGTATCGTACGCACGAGTTCGCAAACCAATATCTCCGCCATCGCTTGACCTTTCTTCATGCTGTTTCCTCAGGTATGAAGTATATATATACATCTTTAATTTTTTTTAAACATGTCATAATTAGACGCACCGTGTTGCCCTGTAAATCGACTCAAAGTCGAGTAAAAACCTGTTTGGAAACAGGACAAAACATTAGTCTCAAACCTTGTTTTGGAAGGTAGATTTTAGACAAACTATTAGGATATTTCGAGAACCAATTAAAGACAATGTAAGACAACCTATAGGGCTCGGCAACACAATTTACAGAATTTTGTTTCATCGACTACACGTCGAGAAATTGGATTCCAAAGATTGGCGAAAAACTGTTTTCAAATATTAAAACTCTAGAAAATTCCTTCGATACGACGTGCGTTCCGCCAATCCGGGCGACGTGGTCACGAACCGAAAGCATCAAAAGGTGCGTATCGACTTCGTGGACGTGTGGGCTTTGACGGAATTCAAATTGGTTGCGTGTGCGTGACGAATTTGATACGTATCCGTCAAAATTCACCGTATCGGCCTCTTTGTAAATTTCCTAATTATTTTATGCACGTTCGTCAGATCGAGACGAAAATTGCGCCAACAGGACCGTATCATTTTTTTGGTCTTGTATGCCAAGTTTGGTCCGATTCTGAGACAGTTGATCGGATCGCCGTTTTGCGGGTCCCACGATTAGACTCAACGGGCGATTTTGTGCACGGCCCGCCGGAATTCAACTTTGGACATACGGTTGGGTTCGTATCATCAAAAAAATTTGTAGATATGTAGTTTGTTGACTTTGGAGACCATTGACTCTGGCACGCTTTTCGGTGCAAAGCGAATCCAACAGCAGACATCGTTTTGACCTGAAATTACCGTTTTGCTCCTGTGTCCAGAATTAGACTTAAGGACAGGCAATTCTAGCTAATTTGACTATTCTGAGAATTTTGGTAATGTCTATTTCAGCATCTGGAGACTGTTGTACGAGTTTGACTGTTGTGGCACACTGAGTGGTTTGGATTATCTGTTTCACCAGCAAAGGACCATAGGCGAGTACAGTTTATTGTTTGTTTTCGATATTGAGCTTTACTATACCTCATTGTTAGTCAATAGATATATGATTTCTGTCTTTTATGTTTGTTATATTTTATCGTGTCAGGGAGGTGAAGTACCAAGGATGTGTGAACTGGCCTTATACAGTGTATACCGTGTAGACAGTGATTTATTATTGCATTATACCATGTAGACCGTGATTTATTATTATATTATACCGTGTAGACAGTGTTTCATTACTGCTTTATACCGTGTAGATAGTATTTTATTATTGCTTTATACAGTGTAGACAGTGTACATTATACAGTGTAGATATCGTAGACCGTATCGTGTAATTGTCCCGAGACCGATTACATATCGAAGGTACTTCAGTCAGTCGGTGAGTATTGTCTTTGTATTTATTTAATGTTTTCCTTGTTTAGTTTTATTTTGTCTTTCTGTGTTTATTTTTCAAATCATATATTTAAAGGCTAACCTATGTTGTATAGTCATTTTTATTTATTGAAACTGCATTCAGTGAATTGTACTCGTTCCATTCCTGACTGGAAACCAACATTTTTCAGGTTAGCTTCACTTAGCATTGGAAGATACGAGTGTACATGCAGACGAAAACATAAAGATTAGCTAGATAGATGAGTTGTAATCATTTCAATATCTGTAAGAGTTTATATTTTTCTGCAAATATAAAACTTGTGAATATTGTAAATTAAATTAATTTTGTGAATGAGCATTAATTTTGATTTTGAGCATTGTGGTTATACAGCGTTCTACCGCCGACACTGCGGCGTAGGATGGCTTGGACATGCATTCGTATCCCGGAAAGCGGGTGCGGGTCGTGACAGAAGAAATGTGTCATCAAAGGGCTATTGGTTATTCTATTTTATCAATATATTTTTTATATTTATTGAGTATAGGAATACGATGTACACTGCGTCGTACTGACAAATAGGCTACCCAAGAAACGTTTTCAAAATACATTTTCATTTTGAAAACAAGTCCACTTAGTAAAGCCCAAACTACTTCCTAACTGCTTGATTTTTTCAAAAAGCCCAAAATCAATTTGCAAAAACCCTGACAGAACTCCAACAAAATTCGGCCCGAGTTCGGTTAGTGCCCGTTGGATTTTGAACTTGGTCCTCCTTGTAACACCCAGTTTCTGAAATAAGGGTATTTTGAAATTTTTTATTTATAATCATTATTTATTGTATTTAAATCACATTATGATTTTTTGTGATTTAAAAAAAATTAATTTAAAAACCATTTTGATCAATGACTTGTGATTTTGATGTTTACTAGTGTAACCCTAGAGACTGCATGACCTAGAGCCGAACCATGTCATTAGGATGATTTATTTTTACTTTTGAGCATGAGGGTATTTTGGTCATTTGGCCTCTTTGAATTATTTTATGATTTATTGCATTGGTGATTGTTAATTTTGGCTTTTGCTAGCTGTGACTTAAGAGACTGTCCTAGACTTTGACCTTGACTTTGGTGACTTAGTTAACATGGTATGGACCCTAATCTAACTTAAGTTGGTCTTGGTTGACTTAAGTTGGCTAAGTTTCATGAAGAGAGTAGGAGGATTTTTGCATTGGACCAAAGGCTAAGGACTTGAGCTAGTTAGCTAGTGCAATTAGGCCCAAAGCCCACTAGACTAAACCCTAACCCTAATTCTTTCCTTTATGACCAGCCACTAGGTCATTTCCCTTCCCTATAAATAATCTCTTAATTTGTTCTTGCCTCTTTTGTATTGAAAGAGCACATAGAGAAAAGAAAGGTTTGTCCATTCTTCCCCAATCCATAGATTCTTTATTTTAAATCCTTTTCCACTCTAGTTTCTTGCATTAGAGCCTAATACTCTCCTATTTTCTGTTTGTGGAGTGTAATCCCAGCTTTGGGTCAATTTGGAGCATTTGGCTAGCAAGGAGGAACCCTCCATTTGAAGCTTTTTTTTGCTATTTGCACCTATAGGTAAAACTCCTCAAATTGTTCTAATATTCTGTTTTATTTGCATTTTAGGCTAGATCTAGGTGTCCCCTAGCTGTCCCTAAAGTTTGGGTAAATTTCGTATCCATTTGGTGTCCGTATCGGACACGTATCATAGTGTATAGGAAGGTGTTTTATTAAATGTCACTTAGGAATTATTTTCGATTTCTGTAGAACTAATTACATGGATCCCTAGATCTATGTGTGTGAAATGATGTTTGTGAAGACTGATGTAATTTTTGTGTCGATTTCGTGTCGAAAGTGGGTGCGGACACGCTGCACGACACGCGTGTGCGCTGTCCTGCAACCCGTGTCCTATTTCTCTCTGGACACAGCATTTCAACACACGAAACTTGGTATGGAGGTTGGACCAGTGACTGACAAGTCACTCCCCAAGTTTTACGACACCTTGTTTTGTGTCGGACACGGAAACGAGGCCGCACTGGTTTTACACTGGACTGAACACGCAATTTTGGGGTTCTGACACGGGCTTTGTGTCCCTCATGGACACGTCATGGTGACGTGTTAGGGACACGAACACGTAGCCCTATATGGGGCGAACACGTGGG
Source organism: Iris pallida (assembly GCA_029216955.1). Taxonomy (NCBI): domain Eukaryota; kingdom Viridiplantae; phylum Streptophyta; class Magnoliopsida; order Asparagales; family Iridaceae; genus Iris; species Iris pallida. The sequence continues at coordinate 800,292 of JANAVB010011248.1, forward strand.
CACGAGCACGAGTCGTGTCGTGCCCTGTGTCGCGTGCACGAGACCGTGTCCTCACTGCACGAGGCTGCCTGCTGCACATTGCTGATACACAGTGTTCTTGAATGTTTTGACACATCGTGTCCACTAATTTGGACACGACACGACCTGTGGAGTACCCTTACACATACACGACACTACCTTGGCCTTTAATTTGATGTATTATGTAATTCGAATAATGATTTTGGGTTCGAACCTAGGTATTCTGATACCAGTTTACTGATTCGAATATTCTGAGATTAAAATGTTTCTTAAACTGATTTCTAATTGATTAAATTGCTATGTTATTTCATCCATAGAGAATTAGTCACATGATAGGTTTCATGTTAACAAGGGATTTGGGTTCAAATTGATTTTGGGAATTACACACACACCCATCTATAAATCCTGAGAACTGTGAACTGAAACAGAGTTCATTTAGCACACCCACACACAACCTACAACTTGGGACCTCCTAGCCTATGCTGTTCACACACACATCTACACACATCCTTACACACACTACACAAATTTGAATGTGGACACACACACATATCACATATACACACACATGTGTAAATCTGAAATGAGAATCACTAAGAATGACATGTTCACACATTATTGCACACTATGCAAACCTGAGAATTTATCACTCACTCACTCATATACACACACATACATTGACACTTACTCACACCATTGCTATATGTCACTCCCTCACCATGTCACACACACTCGACCACCCCCTTCCAATTCCTGTGATGATTGGGTTTCACTTGTTGAGTTCGAATAGGGAGTGAGGGGATAACTTAGAGTTTGTCTGCTCAATAGCAGAGGTTAGTGGTGTTGGTGTCATGTTTAAATCAGTTAGAGTCAGGGAGAGTGGGGTTAGTATCAATTAAGAATTTGTTTCTAATGTATCCTAGTAAGTTAGTTGGGTTAGTGTCTCTAGTATTGAGGTTCAGTACACTACAAAAATTTGTCATATTAGCAACGTTCCAACTCGTCGCTAAACTCGTTGAAAACGTCGCTAAATGAATTTAGCGACATTTTGGGCGACGTTTTGGAAACGACGGAAAAAAATGCGTCGCTACACGAGAAAACGTCGCCAAACGTCGCTAGGGCGACGTTATTTTACGACGTTATTAACGTCGCTAATTAGCGACATTATTTGCGACGTTTTAACGTTGACGCTAATTAGAGACGTAAAAGGCGACGTTATCGTGTGGTCGCCGTTTAGCGACACTATTGCGACATTTTGGCGACGACGTGCTGACATAAGATTTGGTGCCACGTGTTGCCACGTCAGCATTTAGCGACGCTTTTAGCAACATTTATTAACGTCGCTACTATTTAGCGACGAATGTTAACGTCGCTAAAAACGTCGCTAAGTTAAAAAAAATATGAAAAAAAATAGGTTCCAGAATGCAAATGGAGCTGGAGCCTGAGCCAAAATACAGAATACAAAATACAAAATACAGAATCCAATCCCTGGGTTCGCCGACCCCCTCGGTGGAACACTCAACAACGGCACGCACAATACATTCCAAAATATACAAAAAATATAAAGAAAAAATACTATCCGCAACGAACAATATCAATATATAATATCCTCAACAAACCAAATCAATATCCGCAAATACGTACAAACTCAGTATCCTCAACGAAAAAAACTGAATATCCCCAAATACGTACAAAGTCAAAATACAAAATACAGAATCCAATCCCTGGGTTCGCCGAAAATACAAAAACAAAGATTGACACAGTACTAATTCATATGTGTTTTAAGTGTGAGAACGGATGGCTCAGAACACAACCCAAAATTCATTCTAGCATACATTAGTGTGAATCATCTATGTTCTGTACATATGGTGTAGTATACGTTCTTATCGAATCTAGTATCTAGTATCTGATGAATGTAACAGAATCAAGATGAACTCACGTAAAGTAATACTAAAATATCAGCTACTACTATATAAGATATAGTGATAGGTTGTCGTATCATCATTGTCGAGGGATGAGGGTCGGAGGACAGTCAACTTCATCTACGGCTACATAGTTACATGAGCTAGTCGTCGCGAAACGTCGCTAATAGCGACTAATTTAGCGACGTTAGTATGAACGTCGCTAAATTCTAATCATATTCCCCCACCAATTCATTTCCCCCCATTTTACTCTCTCACTCTCTCTCCTGCCCCCTCTGGCGCTCTCACTCTCTCCGGCGCTCTCACAGTACTAATTCATATCTATTTAAGTGTAAGAACGGATTGCTCAGAACACAACCCAAAATTCATTCTAGCATACATTAGTGTGGATCATTATGTTCTGTACATATGGTGTAGTATATGTTCTTATCGTATCTAGTATCTGAAAAATGTAACAGAATCAAGATGAACTTACATAATGTAATACTAAGACATCATCTACTACTATATAAGATATAGTGATAGGTTGTCATATCATCATTGCCGAGGGATGAGGGTCGGAGGACAGTCAACTTTATCTACGGCTACATAGTTTCTGCCTCGCCAGTCGAATGGCTACAGGGACTATGTCCTGATCACCATGTCGTAGTCCAATACAATCCAGAGATTGACACAGTATTAATTCATATATATAGTCCAATACAAATAGTCTAATTCAAAAACAACCCAATACAAATAGTCCAATACAAATAAGTACTAATAGCTAATAAGAACCACGCAGCTCACGCAAATGCTCAGTGATACGATCACACAACCACCTCGAATAAGTAGGATCGACGGCGGCAGGAGAGATGTAGTCCCTTGCAAGTGATGCATGAATAGAACTCCGGATCTCACTAGCTACCGGTGCTGGATGAATAGAACTCCCGGTCTCACTAGCTATCGGTGCCACTTCCTCCTTAACAGTAGGAGGAGCCACCTCAGCATTCACTATTTCCCTCAAACGACGTACCGCTCCTCGGGTCATGGGTGCCATCTGGTAAGATTGATATTCACAAATAATATAATTGTAACATAAGCAAGCTAACTAAAGGAACCATCATGTAATTTGAGTACATTTTTGAAAGCAGATAAAGTACAGAAAATTTGATTTTTTGTAAAGTGTGAGAACGGATGGCTCAGAACACAACCCAAAATTCATTCTAGCATACATTAGTATGAATCATCTATGTTCTGTACATATGGTGTAGTATATGGTCTTATCGTATCTAGTATCTGAAGAATGTAACAGAATCAAGATGAACTCACATAATGTAATACTAAGACATCATCTACTACTATATAAGATATAGTGATAGGTTGTCATATCATCATTGCCGAGGGATGAGGGTCGGAGGACAGTCAACTTTATCTACGGCTACATAGTTTCTGCCTCGCCAGTCGAATAGCTGCAGGGACTATGTCCGGATCACCATGTCGTACCATAGTTCCTGCCTCGCCAGTCGAATGGCTGCTGGGACTATATGTCCCAATCACCATGTTACCAATTAACCAACCAACAAAACTACTTGTTATAAATATCGGCACTATCGGTGCGTTCGAATCGGAGTATCATATTTTTCGGTGTCGAAAAACAAATAATTATTACTAAATTATCAGATTTTTCGGCACTATCGGTGCCCCTGACCAAGCCCCCCTACACCACCCGTAACCCGAACCCTAACTCTCCCCTCCCCCCTGCTCCCCTCCCCTAGCCGCCCACACATACCCACCCCTAACCCGAACCTTACCCCTAGCTCCCCTCCCCCAGCCGCCCTCGTCCCCACTGCCCCACCACCCCCCAGCCACCCCCCACTCACCCCCGAACCATCCGCATCCCCCCTGCCCCTCATCCCGAGCCACGCGCACCCCCTCAACCACCAACAACCAAAACAGCCGAAGAAGGAAAGAGAGAGAGAGAGGGAGGGGAAGAGTACCACGTACCGGAGAGGGAGGAGAGTCGCCGGAGAGAGTGAGAGCGCCGGAGGGGGGGAGGAGAGAGAGTGAGAGAGTAAAATGGAAGGAAATGATCCCGAACCCTAACCCTAGCTCCTCTCCCCCAGCCGCCCTCGTCCCCCCTGCCCCACCCCCCAGCCAGTCCCCACTCACCCCCCAACCACCCGCATCCCCCCTACACCTTCCCCCGAGCCACCCGCACCCCCAACCACCAACAACCAAAACAGCCGGAGAGAGAGAGAGAGGGAGGGGGAGAGTCACATACCGGAGAGGGATGAGAGTCGCCGGAGAGAGTGAGAGTCGCCGGAGAGAGTGAGAGCACCGGAGGGGGGGAGGAGAGAGAGAGTAAGAGAGTAAAATAGAGGAAAATGAATCGGTGGGGGAGATATAATTAGAATTTAGCGACGCTATCACTACCGTCGGTAAGTTAGTCGCTATTAGCGACGTTAGAACGACGTTTCGCGACGACTAGATCATGTGATTAATATACGTCATTGTTACGTCGCTTAGGTCATCGCTAGTAGCGACTATTAGCGACGTTTAGACAAAACGTCGCTAATGTACACAATTTAGCGACGTTAATCGAACGTCGCTAAATATATGTCGCCAATTGAGCAGATTTTAGTAGTGGTATTTGGGAGAAGGGTGCAGACCATTTATGTGTGAGTAGCAGTAGGAGAATAGGGATTAGCAAGTGTATATAGGATTCAGTATTGGATATCAGTTAGATTATAGGTTATGTATTAGACAAGTGGTTGTGTATCAGAGGTGAGTATTCAGTCTTGACTCTGTACAGATGGCCTTTGGCCATGGGTTCAGTTTAGTGTATAGATTGTTAGTTAGTATACATGGTTAGGATATTAGGGTATCAAGAGAATGGAGAGTGTATCAGAGTTGGCCTTTGACTCATCTCACTTGGCCATAGGCCATTTAGTTAGTATGTGTTAGATCTGTGTCCTAAGTTGACCTTGAGTTATATCCATTTAATTGGGCTTGCTACAATGCAGATGCAGTAGGCAACATGCTTTGCCCTGCCTTGGCTTGCATGCTTAGCAATTGCAGGCAGTAGGCACTGCTTGGTTGCCTTACAGAGGCTTGGCATAACTTGGCTTTGCATTACAGTAGCAAATGCAGCAGGCATAGCAGCAAGCAGCAACAGGTTTTGGCTTAGGCCATGCTGTGAGTGTGGCCATTAGTAAGATTTAGGGGTTTAATGCAGGATGAGTTGTGTAGAGGAAGAGGAAGAAGAGCAATAGCAGCATAGGTATTAGACATAGGAATAGCAAGGGTATAGGGTGGTGAGTATCAGTTGTGGTACGTGTGAGTATTAAGATTTATGTTTAGGCATTAGAGAATAGACAAGGATGCATAGATGAGATTTGTATAGGTGAAGATGGTAGTGTTTGTAGGCAAGGTAAGAGTGGGGTTTGGTTTAATACTAGTATCAGTAAAGAGGAAGAGTAATATAGAGTTTAGAGGAGTAGTAGGTGTGCCTAGTATAGGCAATGTGAACTGCAGGAGTGTATGCTTGAGTGCTTAGTTAGACACATGTGTGTGATGTTGGGTTAGAAAGGAAATCATCTAACTGATAGGAAGCCATAAAATAATTTCTATATAGGAAGAATATTAGTATATACATATGGGACTAGTTGAATGTTGTATAGTGTATGTCTATATATATATAGTACATAGAGGCTTGATTATTTCCTAAAAGTAATCATATAGACTAAAGGGGAGGGTAAGATTTGGTACCCACATATGTATCAATATTAGATGCCTAGATACCTTGGTAAGGTAAGGTATAGTCCTAAAAACCTAGGTGTGACCTAGATTAACTTAGTTGACTAGTTTGACCTAGCCTAGCAAGGTACGACCTAGTATTGACCTAATTTGACTTGTATTGACCTAGAAAAGGCCTAGAAGCATGTAATAATGCATTTTAAACATATTGTTACTATAGAACACCATATAACTCTGTATATCTCATTGATAGATTTGTGTGACACCACTTTGGGCATCAATCCTTATTCATTGCTCTGGACCGCAGGCGAGTACATTCTCTGATAGTTCTCTCATTTGTTTGTCAATTACTGTACTTCAGTTCTTGTTAGTTGTATGTGATTCTCTGTTACAACACGTATGGATATTTCTGGATTCATGTATGCGACACACATACCATCTTGTCTGGCCTCTATTACTTGAATCATGACTGGAATCATCATATACTGGAATCATTCTGGAATCATTGCTGGTATCATCATGTTTGGCTGGACTCATCTCGATTCTCGTGTCATATTCTGTATTCACTTGTACTTGCTGTGATGTGCCGGATTACCTATAGCCGTTTACATGTCGATCTCGGTATTTTAAAACACACTGTTAGAGTATAGTCTGGACTCATCCTGGAATCTTTGATCACTGACTGGAATCATCTTATACTGGACTCATCTTGTACTGGAATCACCTGGTATCAGATTCATGTTGTCTGTACTTACTTGGGTTTTACACTTGTTTACATTTACTGTCTGGACTTATATCATGTTACTCTAGTTTAGCTAGTTTCTATTTACAATCTTTATTGCCATAATTTTTCTCTTGTTTTAGTTACCTTACTTTCCTTGTACTTTATCTGTCTCTCTATACCATCACCTGATTATAAACTGCGATGTTCATCAATACAACTGTCTATAACTGCTTTATAGTTCTTTGTCATTTACTTGGATTTTCTAGATGAGATATGCTCGTTCTTGTCCTGACTGGACCTGTTGAAATTTTACAGATGATTGTCCTGAGGATACTTGCCCTACTCACTATGGACCAGGAGATGTTTTAGCTACCTTTGGTCTCGACACTCAGAGTGATCGGGAGATTAGCTAGTTGTCTTGGTTTAATTTCATGTTTTAGAACTTGAATTGTATTATATTGAGATATGTTTCGTTTTGAGATTGTTTGATATTACTGTTATTTAGTATTTGGTTTTGTTATTATTATTTAGTCTTAGTTATAAGCTTCTGTGTTATCATATCGTGCTTAGACTGTGATTGAGATTTTATTATATCTATACTTGTCCTACGTTCGGAGTTGAGATTTGACAAGTACATTATATAATTACGTGATTTGTTATTTAGATAGTGACCTAGAACAGCGTTCTACCGCCGACACTGCAGCGTAGGCTGGACGCTGTTACGTACTCGTACCCTCACAGTGGGTGCGGGTCGTGACACTCCTGTAGTTACGAATCTTGTCAAGATTTTCTCATAGAGTTATACCTGAATTCTGTCCGAATTCTGTCAGAGTTCTGCCTTTAGAAAAACTATAAATAGAGAAGGATTTCAATCATTTCAACTCACTCATTTACTTGCTTATCTCTTCTCTCTGAGCTTACTACGTTCTTCCAAAGTGTTCTAAAGCTTTCATTTTTAAATCCCAAACCAGTTACAATTCTCTAGTCGATTTGCCAGTACGGTACGGTCTAGAAGTTTCAGAGTGATTGTAATCAGAGGCTTGGTTGAAGAAAGATACTTCACAATTGAAGTTGGTCGAGTACTTCGGATCAAAGCTCGCGTTTGTAGAAGTTGCAAGGACTTCATATGAAAACTTGCGAAATTTTCCAATAGTGGATTCAACTGAAAGCTAGAGTTCTTCCGACTGGACTAGTCCTCACAAGAGGAAAATCAGTATACATCGTTGTGTTTGCGTTTGCTCTCTGCTATCTACTTTTCATTTACTTGTGATATATTCTATGATCTTTCTGCTAATATTTTTAATTAGCTAAATTTTGCTGCCTACTCTATTCACCCCCCCTCTAAAGTATTATGCTTTACAATTCATTCTTACAGGGTCGGTGGGGGGTGGAGGCCGACGTGAAAGGAGGGGAGGTCAATAGACGGAGAGGGGGTGGAGCGGCGGTGGGGCCGACGGTGCTGGGGTGGGGCCGGCGGTGAGGGGGGAAGCGAGGCAGAGGCGGGGCGGTGCTGGGGAGGGGGGCGGAGAAGGTGGGTAGGGGGTGAGGGGGTGGGGGCTAGGATTTTGTGGAGTAGGGTTATGGTTTTGTAGAAGGGGCGGCGGCTAGGGTTTAGTTGAGAGAGGTGGTGGCTCTGATACCAAATAGAATTTAATAGAATATTTGACTTGTTTATTATTGAGGTGGAGCTACACTTATATAGGAGAGGCTAACCCCTCTCCCTATTATTCTACTCGATGTGGGACTAAAAGTCCATTAATACTCTCAACAAATACAAATGTATATTATAAGGAAAAAAATTGTATTTCATTTTCTGTTTGTTACTTGTTCCTAGTTCGTGTTTATTATTTTATATTCATACCTAAAAAGCAGCTAGATAAAAGTTTAAAAGACCAATCAAAATTCATTGACAACAAAAATGATAAAACTGAGGATGTCTTTAACTTTTGGTATCATCTAAGTCTTCTCCCATTAGAATATGGAGCACAAGAATGCTCCACAAAAGAAAAGACAATTTTTTTGACTGGTGACCGGCTGTCCACCTGATGCACCCTCTATGTCAGTGCCCGATTCCTAGCTAGGTAGATATGAGTATGAGATGGCCATGCCATATACCTAGATGACCACTTGGTGAGTAGGGTACCTTGTTGCTATGTAGTTAAGTTCATGCAACCAAAGAACACCCTCCAAGTTCTCCTAGATTATAGAGAGTCGTCTAAACGAAGAGGTATGATGATACAATTTGCTATTGGGAAATGTATTCATCTCTAACATATAAGGCAAAGAGTGAAAAGGTAGTCTTCCGCTATAAGTGCATACTTATTTAGCATAAAACAGCAATATCAGATCAAGATCATCTAAAAAGAATGTCCGTTATTTGTAACCTTGCAGATATAGTTACCCGCATAAAGGGCTCAAATAGGAACATCAATTTCCCATATAGGAATTGCAAAGAATGATACATGGACAATTCAATTCAAACATGTTGTAATTAGAAGTTCAGGAGCTGGCACAAATAGATCTAATTAATTTTAAGATGTTCTTTAAGAATCTAGTATGACAGGCCATAAAAAAAACATGAGAAGCTTTGGAAGGAAACAACTAGAATAATGATAAATTCATCATCTTGCAAGCTTAATTTATAGCATTGAGAAAGCATTAGATAAAAGAATTAAGTTACCACTGAAATTATTAGTTTTTGGATAAATTACAATATCTTATTCTGACAAATAAAATAATGTATGAAAAGAGTGAAAAGCCTGAAAAAATTCATTCTTATGTGTTTCCACAGTATGTAAATATGAAAGACCCTGTTGCTAAGTTTATGAACATATTTGAACTTATTTGATTTCTTCTAGAACTTCTGGGATTCAAATGGGACCAGGGACGGACGTAGGAATTTAAGAGAGGAGTGTAAAGAAAGCCCAAAAATAAACCCACATACCAAAAAAAACAAAATTTTGGCTTTTTATGTATCATTCATGACAAAGTAGGCAGCTGAAAGAGAGAAATTTGCAGTTATGTAGCAAAAATTTCAGTTTCCAAGTTTTTTGTTGAGAGAAGCTCGTCATTGTCTTGTTGTAATTTTATACATTATATTGTTCATTCTAATATGCTATATAGTAACTTCAGGTTTAAATATGCAAGAATATCCGTAACTTCAGTTCCAATTTGAGCTGTTATATAGCAACTTGTTGAGAGAAGCTCTTTTTCAGCTGTCTACTATATAACCTACTTGTTATATAGCTTCAAATTTTTCTCTTTTACTGGCATCAGTTGATCCCACTTGACCCCAGGTGTGGCCGCCCCTGAATGGGACAGAGATCCTAAACAATTAGCACAAGTTGGGTAGAAGATATACAGTATCTGCATAAGACAAATTGATACATCATATGTCAGTTGGTCCCTGCACGCAAAAATTTAGCACGGATAATATGCCAAAAATCATCAATATCTCACTATATTGTTGTCTTATGGGTTTATCAAGAGAATACAAACAATTAAGATTTGAAACAAAGAATTTCCTGGGTTGAATCAAAATGTTTTCCTAATCTTGCTAAAACTATGTTTGACATTGCCGATTAATTGAAGGGTTCTGAAACAAAGCAAGTGCCCTGTTCTGACCAAATAGAAATATTTCAGAACTGATGACGTGCTAACTTTTCTTTTAATTACCATTAAGAAATCTTGTGTGCTAGGAAATTGTTGAGCTCGTCCACCTAATTATTTCAACATTCACAAAGGAAAATTATTGCTCTTTCCTCTTCTGTGCTCTTATTGTCAAGAAGTTATATTTTAACTAGGTTTTTTTTAGGGGCACCTCCACATTTACTAAGGGACAACCCAAAATTTTTTTGAAAAAATTACAAGTTTGCCATTGGGTTTTTTTTACTAGGGGGACAGTCCAAAAAACACTATATATAAGCCAACTTGATTTTAGATTTCATCTCTCTCTTTCTTCCTCCCTCTACTACTTCTCTTCCTCCACTCATTTTTTCTCCTCCTCATATAAACCTATAATTAACCCTAGCTAGGTGAAATTGTCCCCCAACCTACAATTTTTGGTAGAATACAGTGTTAATCACTTCTCCCATTAATTTGTAAGTCGTCGAATTTATTTTTGTGTAATATTTTAAGTTTTAACCTAAATTTTACATATAAAAGTTGAATTTTGTGTTTAATGTAAAAAAAATAGAAAATGGAACAACCCGGACCATCAAATGCTGGATACTCTCCTCCCACAACTTCCGAAGAACACTTTGACGCATCGGAAACCCTCGTGGTAACTACACTTGAACTTTACTTCGGGTCAAAAATTGGACTTTGACACAGAGGACTGCCACAAATGCGGCAGTCCCTCACATATATAGGACTGCCAGAGATGTGGCAGTCCTATATATGTGAAGGACTGCCACATTTGTGACAGTCCTATAAATATGAAGGACTGTCACATTTGTGGCAGTCCTCTGCGTCCAAGGAAATATGACAAGGAAATATGAAAATTTCAATTAAGACAAGAGGATAAATGTGTGACAAACAACAGAGAATATGTAAAACATCAAAGAGAACACCTAGTAATCAAGCATGTTCCTTCCCAATCTCAACTTGTGACCAAGTATAGACTCCTCTATAAATAATAATACGCTTTATGTAGTTGTTTAGTTTTGACTTTTAACTTCTATTGTAGGACTTGCGATCTTTCGAGGTTGCGGTACATGCTCCAATTGCAATCGATGTAGGACATTTATTTTGGACCGATCTCTCGATGGGTATTAGAGAAACATTCTTTCCGATGTGCGCACCTCCGTCGGACCACGGACATTCTAACCTATGTACTATAGGTCACATCGGTGATCACTTCGTCATACTAAAGATGATCGGTCATTCTCCGATTCCTCCACCTTCAACAGTTTGGTACAAAAGAGCACCGGTCGAAGCCAGAGCTTGGACCACACCTTTCGATCATCAAATCGACCATTGTAAGAAGTTGTTGAAGTTTGAGGAGCCAAGAGACTTACCTGCAGACCACTGTGACGTCGAAATCGACTGAGTATCAATGTGTTATATGGAGGACCACTTTTGTATACTTTTTGGCATTTTGGTTATAGAGTACCACTTTTGTATACATTAAACTATGAAATATGAAGTCCAATATATGTTTCTTACTTTTATCCATGTGTTATATGTCTTTTATCTGGGTGTTATACATGTGTGTTTTGTCTTTTCTAGGACTGCCACACCCAGGACAGTCATTCACATGTGTTGGACTGCCCTGTGTGTGGCAGTCCGTGCTAAAATGTTCTGTGATCTGATCACAGAACAATTCATCTAGGACTGCCACACCCAGGGCAGTCCTTCACATGTGTTGGACTGCCCTGTGTGTGGCAGTCCTTGCTAAAATGTTTTGTGATTTGATCACATGACATTTCATCTAGGACTGCCACACACAGGACAGTCCAACACATGTGAAGGACTGCCCTGGGTGTGGCAGTCCTAGATGAATTGTTCTGTGAATTAGGACTGCCACCCTCTGGCAGTCTTACATTGAATTAGGACTGCCAGGGTGATGGCAGTCCTAATTGAAACTTGTTGTTACATAAATGGCCATTCTCCTGTGTTTTAGCACGGAGAATGGCCATTCTCCGTGTAATTTAGCACGGAGAATAGTCATTACAATGTTAAAACGCAGGAGAATGACCATTCTCCGTGTAAATTAACACGGAGAATGGCATTCTCCGTGTTTCTAACACGGAGAATGGTCATTCTCCGTGCTAAATTATACGGAGAATGACCATTCTCCGTGCTAAATTACACGGAGAATGGCCATTCTCCGTGTAAGTTAAGACGGAGAATGGTCATTCTCCTGTATTTTAACACTGGAAAGACCATTCTCCGTGTAAATTAAGACGGAGAATGTCCATTCTCCGTGTTAAAAACACGGAGAATGACATTCTCCGTGTTAATTTATACGGAGAATGGTCATTCTCCTGCATTTTATGGTCAGTTGAAACTTTGGAGAGCCAAAACTTTTGACTGGGAGGTCGAAACGAGGTCCCGTTTGTCGCAAAAGGAGCGTATCTTCGTGGAGACTGAAAGTAACAGATACACCGTTAGACGGCCTTCCGGAATTTTAGAATCGCAAAAAAATGATGTTTGGACCCCAGTTTTAGCAGTTTTGTCGAAATTTTAGAATCGCAAACAAATATTAATTCAATGACTCACAAATAGGACTGCCACCCCCCTGGCAGTCCTACGCTTATGAAGGACTGCCAGAGTGCTGGCAGTCCTAATTAAAACTTGCTGTAACAGCAAGTTTCAATTAGGACTGCCAGCACCCTAGCAGTCCTCCTTTTGTATAGGACTGTCAGGGGGGTGGCAGTCCTAATTGAAACTCTCTGTGCCAGAGGGGTGGCATATCCAACAGAAGTATTTCAACACAAGTATCCAACACATAACCAACACAAGTATTTCAACACAAGTATCCAACAACATGTTCGACACCCAAAAATATCAACATCCAGAAATATTTCAACACAAGGATCCAACAACATGTTCGACACCCAAAAATATCAACATCCAAAATATCCAACTTCAGACAATCAGACAATCATACTACATCTCGTCGAATGTGGGAGTGTTCTTGAAAGAAATTTGGTGGAGGAATTAGGATTAGAGTGGTGGAGGAGAATTTTCTAGAGTTTAGGGAGAGGGAGAGAGAGCTCTTCTTCTTTTTCTTTTGGAGGAGAGAGAGAGGAAATGATGAAATGGGAAGGAAATGTAAGTTTGGGGGGTTGGACTGCCCCCTAGTAAAATTTGGGCTGCCCTCTAATAAAATCTCCACCAAATGGGCTGCCCCTTAAGTAAGAGTTGCCCCCTAATAAATGTGGTGGTGCCCCTAAAAAAAACCTTTAACTATTGAGCCCCTAAGAGGGACCAGTTGAAGATTTTTATGCTCTTTCCACAAATTTTTGGTACAGAAATGATTGATGACCAACTTAACATGACCAATAAATATTAAAAAAAAAAAGGCTTAATTGTAAACTGTTCACAAAAGCATTTGAAATCTAATTCCACTCCTTTACAGATTCTAGAGCTAAGGATTGGCGCAGCCCCAATAAGAAAGGCAAGTAAACAAGCAAAGGCGTGGTTGGAGACAACTGTGTTGTGATAAATAATTCATCACCGTCATGGCTAATATAGACCGAGAATAGAAGTCTCATGAAATTAGGTCCTAACAAGAATGGAAATTAAGTTGATAGCTAGCAAAAAGACAAATACGTCGCAAAAAGTCCTAAGAGATGAGAGAAAAAGAATATCAGGAAAGATGCGAAGAGAGGTTGTGGAATCAACATGACTACTCCCCTACAAAAATCTACTTGAACCTGAATATAATGGATCATAGAGACGATAAAGATTGAGCTATGATCCTACAAGGGAAACAAAAGCACAGCATCTATAGCATTTTGAGAAGCCAGAACTCAAGTATTTTTGACAGATAAGAACATCCCTTCTTAGGTGGCCCACAAAGTCAAACTTGGAACCTCCCATTTACAAGGCTCTCAACGATCCTACTTTTATATAAAAGCAACTACAAAAAGCAAACTTTAGGAGACTATATACAGGGCCGGCCCTGAGCTGATGGAGGCTCGAGACGAAAGTTCCAAAATGGGCCCCCATACATAACGTAAAAAAAATATAAATAAACCAAAACATTGTTGTAGCCAAGATTTGAACCAAGGACCTCTTAAATATAAGTCTAACATTATAACCACTACATCACAATGCTTTTTTTTTTTATTAAAAAAGGCACATGATACATATTAGTTCTAATGTAGCCAAGATTTGAACCAAAACTAGAAATCAAGGTTCGTGGTATCCTTGTCGGAGCTGGTTTCTCCTTTCTTGTGAGTATCGGTTGTTTCGCAGTCCCAGCTTCAGATTTTTTTTTTAATTTTTTTTGGAGTTTTAGATAGCCAAAAATATTTTAAACTAAAAAATGTGATAAATTTAGTCATAGATTTATGTACTTATGTGCTCCATTAGTTTGAATGGAATGATATTTCACTGAGTCGTTCGCTCATGATAGATATTGTTGTTGATTTACACCAATAATAGATAGTTCTCGTTGGAAAAATATTAAAATGGATGAATGTTCTTATAACTATACAACTTCGACAAATGATAATAGTTGAAAATAAAAGCGAAAACTATTTCACAACGAGCGTCGACGACGAACCAATACCCACAAACCAATCACTGTAGTTGATTTATGCAGAAAATAAAGATAACAAAATTCAAGATAAAGACATACAAGAATTAAGTTGAATACCCTAATCGGTAAAAAACCACCGGAAGAGCGTGATCACTACTAAATAAGGTTACAACATTTTACAAGATCGCTACAACTTCGTAACCCCAATTACCAGAGAAAGTACACAAATGGAACACAAGAAATTTTCAGAGATTACACCCAAGAAGATCTGAGAAACCTAGTTTATCTGTCCTTCATTCTCTCTATTTCTTTCTCTCAACCTGTTTGTGGCTACCAAACACCTTTCCTTGAGCACAATTAATCATCAACACAAGGAACCTAAGAACCTTTATATAGCATGTCATGTATTCATATATAGAAATCCAATCATATATAAGCATGACACAAGTTTCCATATTTAGAACCCATTCACTACGTAGGACTAGGACCTTGCTCCCATCCTATTATTATTAGGATTTATAGTATGTGCCAAGCATAACAATCAACACCTTGGATCATATTCATCATCCAACTCAACAAGCATCTAGCAACCTTTAGTCTTCAATCTTCAAACAATAGTCACGATCTCACGAACCACCCCCTTTCCTTGGGGCACCAGTCCTCTAGTCGCAAATCGACCCTAAAATCGAGTCTGGATCGAACTACTACTTCATCTCTGCTACATCATCCACGTTATAGTTTTTTGAAATAACAAATGTTGCACTCGGATCAAAAAAATCTGACTTGTCCTTCTCGAGCCATGGAAGGTTGATCAACTATAAAAGAACCATCCCTGATATCCAACCGTATAACCACAGAAATTATAAGAACACCACCTTGAATAGTATTTTCTACCAAACGAAAAATATTGCCGAACTTTTCTTCCATCATGAGCACGGTGCAACCATGTGTCATCCTTGGAACTCCACCTATCGTTGAAAAATCATAGTCCATAGAGTCTAACGTACCCAATGATATAAAATTCTTGCGCATCTTTGGTACATTTTGTATCCCACCAAGCCTGCGCAATATACCATCATGCATCTTAATATCTATTGTTCCTGTTGGGAACGCGGTGTAACTCGAATCAGACTTGGCCCATGAGGTACGATATTGAATTGGGCCTATATGCCATAAAAGAGAATTCTCATGTAAGGCCTGTCCTAATTATTTATACCACATGATCCCACCTCCTAACTGATGTGGGACTAAATTACCAACTCCATTATCAACACCCATTTGAGCGCTCAACCGAAAACGTGATACAACCAAACAATCTTTACCTTAGCTCGTTTTTGCTGACCGAGCAATCTAGCATACCCTAGCTACCATTTGTTCATTCCCGCTAGACGAACACCCTTAACACACTCCGGCTACCTTTGCTCGTTTCCACCAACCGAACAACCTTAGCAAACTCCGGCTACCTTTACTCATTTCTGCCAGCCGAGCACCTAGGAGATCCAACATATTGTCATCTCGATCTGTTCGACCAGAGAACCAAACCGACACGTTCATCCATGCAACAATTGTGTGCCAACCACAACTCCTTGCTCCACCTTGGGTTCGTCAGATCCACCTTTGAAGCCAATTCGTGTAGTTAATGCTCCTAGTCCACCTTGAGAAGAGAGTCCTATATCCGTGTATATGCATGAACGTTCAGCACCATCTGTCTCGAACCAATTAGAGCCGTCCAAACCCGTACTTTAATCTTGTGCTCTGATATCACTTGTTAGATATCAGACTAGAACGAGCATCGCTCTGATACCAATTATTGGGCACGTGCGAAAGCATTTGCCAACCCACCAGATCAAAACCAACCTCCTTCTAATGGATACCAAGCACAAGATGAAGACAATTATATGGCGGTGACGTACGTCACCTGGACAAATCCTAATCTTTAATAACTCAGATGAAATTATAAGATTGATAGAACTCACGTTGAACCCTTTGCCCTAATAGGTTCAACCCCCTCACCACTCTCAAGAAAAAAAATAGAAGATTACAATTGAGATTAGTCACCAACCCGTAGCAATCTCGCTAACCAAAGTTAACGATTCCTTGATTACATCTTACTCTTCCTTCTGTCTTGGATGGCGAAGTTCTAAGAATAAAGTACTGACTTTCTCTTAGAGTTCCTTGTGGACGAGCACCCCGAATCTCCACTTTGTGCTGTGCTTTGTGCCTCTACCCTCACCACATATATATAGGATGAGAAAATCCTACTTTAGGTCATAATATAATTTCTTAAATAGGAAGTCCTCAAATAAGAATCATATTACACCTAAAATAATCCATCAATTATTATATTTTAGATCATAATAGAATTTTCTAAAATAAGAATCATATTATATCTAAAATAGTACAACACCTATTATGGACATCCAAATCTAATCAAATCAAATATTTAGCTAGATTTGAATTCCACAAATATGTTGTTACCAAATCTAGATTGGACTCCAACAATTCCTTCACCGGCGACCTCACAAATGAGTCCTCACCCAAGCGAAAAGTACCAATCTTTTCCCCAAAGAAGCAAAGCAAGATACATCTGAGCAAATATGTAGCAATCTACTATAATCCAATATTCAGTCAGGAGTATCTTCCTTACCATGGGAGACTGTGAGCAGATCGTTCCAAGTGTCATCACACCCTTACGCCACTACTGTCACATCTTCAAGATCCCGCACGTTGCGAGTAGTTTCTTCTGATGTGACCAAATTTCTTACAATATGACATGCACCACCCTTCTTATACTTGATGTCGATCGAGATCGTGACGCTCCCGATCCCTTATTGAGAGTCCTTCCTTTTCTGTATGTCAGCACCACAAATTATTCACCCTCAGAAGCAGGGTTTTCATTGATTAAATAAAAGTGATGCGGTGACCTCCTCCAGCTTCACTATATCCTTTTTATATAGAAGCGTAGTTACTATGTGTTCGTAGAAAGTGGAAAACGAGGTAAGAAGCAATAGGACCTTGTATTCTACCTGCACTTTTGCACCAACGGTGTGAAGTTGGATCAAAAGTTCGTTGAACACATTCTAGTGTTCTAGTTGATTTTACCTTCAATCATTCTCAGGCTATATAACTGCTGTTTTTGGTAGAGCCTTGTTGTGACAGACTTTGACATGTACAGCCTCTCTAGCTTTTTTCAAAGTCCAACCGCAGTTTTTTCCTCTATGATGTTGAAGAGAACATTGTCGGCTAAACGCAGCTTGACGGAAATAGTAGTCTTCATCTCCATATCCTTCCACTCGTTATCCTTGTTGCACCAAAAGGTCTTTGACCGTTCTCTGTCATAGTTCGAAATTTCTTTTGCCATTGAACTTCTCCACTTCAAATCGTTCGAACATTGCCATAGACTTTGTCGCTATTGCCGATCTTCTGAATCTTCAACCGAAGCTCTAATTTTACTTGTTGGGAATAAAAGCAGAAACTATTTCCAAGATGTGCGTAAGCGACAAACCAAATAGGGTAGTTGACTTATGTAGAAAAATAAAGATAAAAAAATAAAGACAAAGACATAAAGAATTAAGTTGAAAACCCTAACCGGTAAAAAAAACTACCCGAAGAGCAAAATTACTACTAAATAAGGTTACAATATTTTACAAGATCGCTACAACTTCATAACCCCAACTATCAGAAAAAGTACACAAATGGAACACAAAAAATCCTTAGTGATTACACCCAAGAAGATTTGAGAAACCCAAAACAAAAATTGATTCATGAAGGTTTAATTACTGAATCACTTCGCAACGGTATGTTCCGGGTCCGTTTATCTATATCCTTTAATTTCTCTTTCTTTCTCTCAACATGTTGGTGGCAACCCAATACCTTTCCTTGAGCACAATTAATCATGTACACAAGGAACCTTAAGCCCTTTTATATAGCATGTCATGTGTCCATATATAGAATTCCAATCCTATGTAGGCATGGCATATCTTTTCATATTTAGAACTCATTGTCTAGGTAGGACTATGACTTTGCTCCAATCATATTATTATTGTGATTCATAATATGAGCCAATCCTAACAGTAATGGTTATAGTGTGTCGGAGGAAACTTATTGACATAATGTAGTCGATATTGGCACAAGCAAATCTTTGTGTCAAGACTTTTTTTCTCTCTTAACTTTATCTTTACTGAATTGATCGGGAAAGAGATCCCTAATATTGATATTAGGCTGGTATACAAGGGATCAACATCGGAGCAGATAGGCCAAAATCGATACTATACAGCTTATACAGACTGATAGCAGATGAAACCGCAAACCTTGAATTGTTATCCTTATCACCCCTGTGGCCTTCTTCCTCAGTAGTTTCTTCTGGATGAGTCGAAGAATGGAGAAAATGATATATATATATATATATATATATATATATATATAAGGGAATTTTATTGAATGAAACAGCTCACTAGGAGCAGAGACAGGGTCCACAAGCTGGGCCAGCCCCGAAGGGGCACCAAAACAAAACATTCAAAATTCAAAAACGAAAAAAAAGAAGGGAATAGCAACGATGCGCGACCCGAGGAATCCTCGGGACTCACAACCGCGAACCCCGAGGGGGGTGCGCCGCCCGAGGTGGCCAATGCGGGGCCCGAAGAAGGGGGAACCCGGAGAGGAGGGGGACCCGGAGGGGGGGAACCGGGGGGGTGGCTCGACCGCGGGGGTAGGGCGAGACCCACGGCGAGGGTGGGGAGCCGGAGGGGGAGCGGTGGCCACACCGAGGGGTGGAGCGGGGCTCGACCCCGAGGGGACGGAGGCCACACCATGGCGAAGGGGATGGAGGAGGCCACGACGGAGGGGAGGGGGTTCAAACCGGGGGGGAGAGGGGGGGCTGACCCGGGGAGGAAGCACGGGGAACGGAAGAAAAGAGGCGCCGGCGGCAGCCGGTGTGGGCCAGGCAAAGCGGCGATCGAGGGGTGGGTGGACGGCCAGCTGGGGGGATCTCAGCCGACGAGTCAGCCCGAGGAAGGGGAACGGGTGCGCTGCACGAGGAGGGTGCGGGTACTCTGCCCGGGGGGGAAGGAGCGCTCAGCCCGAAGGAAGGGCGCACAGCTCAAGGGAGCCTCTCTCTCTCCCCCCCCGCACGCATCCCCGAAGACGGCTAGAGGTAGGAGGGGAACCGTCGGCTGGAAGGGGGAAGAGGGCCACTGCGTGTAAAAAATGGGGGGAGATCGACTCCAGGGGGAGGAGGAGAAACCCGACGGGGGGGCACGGCATGGAGGGATCACATCCGCTTGTACATGCTGCAAATACAGGCAGACGGAGACGGTGGACCACATATTCTGTTGGGGATACCTTGCGGCCAATGTCTAGAGCCTTCTCGCCATTCGCTGCAAGTTGATGATTGGGAACGGAAGCTACGAAGACCGTATTAGACTCTGGGGTTCAACGTCCCACGACCACCAGATTGTTGCAGCTGCCGTAACGTGGGTTATTTGGAAGAATCGCAACAAGGCGATGTATGAAGGCAACCAGTACAACGCCGAACAGCTTTGTTTGCCATTGATTGTAAAAGTACAGAACAATTATCGGAGGACTAAACTTAGACTCATAATACAAACTCGCTTGTACAAAGAAAGCCTAGGGACGAAAACCTAGGTACAGCAATCTAAGTACAATTGTTTATTTTAGATTCTGGGGGGTGACGATAGAGGCTCGGGAAGGCGACGACAGCCCTACCTTACTCCTTGGACGATCGGTATGCAGCCTTGGCTTCTTGTGAAAAGATGGTTGGCGTTGACGAAGAAGTGCTCTTTTTGCTCCTCTGTTGCTCTCCTGGCTTCTCTCTCTCTCTGTGTATTTTCTCTCTGACTCTGTATTTTTTTATTCTTTTGTTGCCGGGGGGTCTTTGCAGAGAAATAATGCTGGCTATTTATAAGAGTGGGATATGATCATTAGGGTTTGCTAATGATCCTTTGTTTGGAATGTCGGCGCTCCTTTAATCTATCTGAACCCTTGATCCTGATTGCAATGAATCTAGGCCATTAATGCGGATAGCACCGAATCTTGTGAGCAATTAATGTTAACTACTTTAAATCTTCATGATGGATTATACCAATGTCCGATTGATCGCCACGTGTCCCATTGGCTTGATGGTAAATGATATGTCTTGATCTCGGTAATTATGATGATGACGTCAAATATATTTGTTGAGATTCGGTTAAATTCTTGATTGATCCGATGCCACGTGTTTTAATTGTGGGGCTTGCCAGAGCCGCATAGGATAGGCAAGACTTGAACCGCAGGAAGGTAATCTTCATGAGCCGCATAGGACAACGCCTTATTGAGCCGCAGGGGATGAACTCTCAATGAGCCGCATATGCATAATCTCTACGAGCCGCATAAGCTAGCGTTGTATTGAGCCGCAGGGACTGGGCTCTCGGTGGGCCACATATGGCTGATTTCTGCTGGCCATATAGGGTGACTTCTTAGTGAGCCGCATGAAGCTATTCTCATTTAAGCCGCATGAGACGTGCCACGTGGCAATCTAGGACTTCTGTCGGATCGGGTCAGAGATTTTCTTCTTTTCCTGAAGAGTCTGTCATTATGGCAGAACCATCATGACGCTTTATGTCAGAGTCGTCACAGTCGTCGAGTCGTGTCAGGGCATTAAATGAGGCCACCACTCAAATGGCCAACTGTAGGGAAGGATCCCAAGGGGGGATGTGGCATTGATCGGGCCGCATATTCCTGCTGAACCGCATACGCTCCCGAGCCGCATGAGACTGAGGGTTTTCTTTGAATCGCGTAAGGCAGCTCCTGTATGAGCCGCATGGGCTTTTTTCCAGAGCCGCATGGACCATTACTCTGATATTTTCCATGCTTCTACAGGACCCCCTTCAAAGTTTTCAATTTACAAAATTGAAACACTTTGAATAAGAAGCATAGCCCCGTTCCTGCCGCATAAG
This sequence comes from Iris pallida, assembly GCA_029216955.1. Lineage (NCBI taxonomy): Eukaryota > Viridiplantae > Streptophyta > Magnoliopsida > Asparagales > Iridaceae > Iris > Iris pallida. The sequence goes on from JANAVB010011248.1 coordinate 821,856, forward strand.
TGTCTCAGTCGCATAAACTCATCTGGCCGCATAGGCTCTTTGCCACGTGTCCTGACTACATGTGCAAATCTTCATTAAATACTCTTGATTCGTTTTGATTTAATGCCGTCTTTTGGAGGAGGATCCCAAGGGTCGGTTTTGCCTTGACCGAAGCATTTTTGCCTTTATCTTTTGAAGCAGTGCGTAATTCGAGGCGTAATCCGAGACGTCTGTTCATTTCATGGGTCTCTTTCGCCTATAAATAAGAGTCTTTTAGTCTCTTGGGGGTTTCTTTACCTCCTCTCTTTGCTCAAATCCCCTGTTGCCGACTTTGCTCTTCGTCTTCTTCCTTCAACGATCGACAATGGCTCCCAAGAAGGCCGCTGCTGCTACGGGCAAGAAAGCCGCATCATCTTCTGCGGCAGCGAAGGGCAAGAAGGCCGCGTCTTCATCGACTGCGGCGGCGAACATGGCGGCTCCTCCGCCGGCTAGCGTGCCTGCTTTTTACCCCGACGTCCACCCGCCTATTGCTGGTAGGATTCCTTAATATGAACCGCCATGGCTACGCCACATATTTTATGCGCGAGCCTATATTCCAAAGCATGCTGTGTGTCCGACTCATGCTCGGGCCGCATGGGGTATGACCCAGGTTTGAGCCGCATGAAAGTGGTTGCATAACTACTTCTTTATCAAGGCCACATAAGCTCATCAAGATTTGGACCGTATGAGCTCTTTCAAACTGAGCTGTTTAAGCACATTTCGAACCGAACCGCATAAGCTCATCCTCGCTGGACCGCATAAGCTCATCCTCGCAGGGCCGCATAAGCTTTTTTTTTTTTTTTTTTAGCTTATTCAAATCGGACCATATTCGCATACACTCCCTTCGAACCGCATAAATTCCTCCGCACTGAGCCGCATGAGTTCCTTTCGAACGGAACCGCATAAGCTTATTCGTACTGGACCGCAGGGGCTCTTTCAAACTGAGCCGCATAAGCTCATTTGGACTGATCTGTACAAACCTTTTTAAACCGAGCCGTATGAGGCTATACTGAGCCGCATAAGCATCATGTAGTTTTGTGTTTCAGCTATCTTTTTGACTTGTTTCTTTTGCCTCTTCTTCAGTGAATCTGCCCGTGAATCCTGCGGGGGAACTTATGGTAGGCTCCCGTCAGTTTGCCTCGGGCGTACATCGGGATGACTTAGTTCGTCAAGTATCCGAACAGCTACTTGTTGACGAACCTTTGGAGCGACTAAATGCTATCAGGGTTCAATCTTTTCAATTTCTTGGTGACATGATAAGCTCCGGGCAGTCTGATGGGAAGTATCTGAAACCAGTCTTCCTCTTTGGGGATGCGTTGGTCATAGAAAACTCCCGAGTGCTGGATGTTTCCGAGAGTTAGGATTTTGACCTGGACGGGATGCCAATTCACATCCCTATTATGAAGCGCCATTTCCCTTTTGAGTGGTTCAATATGATCGTTCTGGATAGGCAGATGCCGGACACCCTCACTCCAACCCGACCGGGGATGTTTGTCGGTAACATCCGTTATAACAGAGCCACTGGGTCAGTGCGCGCGGTCAAAGATCCGGCTAGCCGGTCCGTGATGGGGTTAGTTCCGGGTACCTTCATCAACACCCCCGGTCCTAACTTTTCATTCTCCCAGGCTGATACCTTCCTGAGTCAGCTTGCTCGCAAAGGGTCCTATCCTGTTGGCAGGTTGGTACTGCCGAGCTGGTTACACCCCATTCCCCCGTGGGCTAATCTGACCTCATGGATTCTACGAAAGTACGAAGAATTTTTGCGGGGAGTCAACCTTTATGACGCTATGTGGGGTACCAGCCACGGGTTGCCCGTTAATAAGCCACTATTCATGGCCCTTCTGGAGATGTACAATCATCGAACGGGGACCTTTTTTACCCCTGTTGGAGAATTGGGGCTCGCTCTTCACGAGATGTATGCTGTCTCCAAGCTCCCCTGGGGGGATGAACCCTTCGAAGTGTACACTCCGACGAATGAGGAGCTCCAAGATTTGGATCGACAATTCCCCGGTTTCGTCGCCGTGTATCAAGAACTATTATGCCATCATAGCACCTGTCACCGGACGACTATCCAGAAAAATGACAGCTCGGAAGGGGACTCTCCCCATACTAAATCTTGGGTCGCGTACCTTTTCAAATTCAGCGCGGCTGGCCGGATTACTTCCCGAGATCGTTTAACTCCTAGGGAAGTAGAGGCCTTGGTGTCGACCGCTAGGAGGTCGAAGTCTAAAAGTGACAGGTTCGGGAGCCAGATTGACTCCTTCAGCTACTTTTGTTATGGCCCCCGGCAGTTGTCAGAGAAGGCACTCTTGGCCGGGTTTCTAATGGTATGGCTGCGCAACTGCGTGGTCTCAGGAGGGGCAGGTCCTATTGAGAGGATCAGTCGCCACTTCATTCTTCCTGCCGTGAAGTTGGCCTTTGGGGTCAGGCTGGCTCTTCTTCCTGCCATGGTGTGCAGTATTCAGCATGGTCTCCGCGCCTTCTCGTCCAAGGTCATTGCTCGTGACGTGGCAATGGATTTTAAACGTGTAGAATTGCCTTATCATTACTTGCTGGGATGGCTATTACTGTATTATCAGTCCTTGATGAGGCCTGGGACGGGAGATGGCGTTACAGATGATGACGCATTTCTTTTCAAGTATCACCACCAGCCTTGGGAATGTAGTACCATGTCGGCGTGTTGGAGGATGCTGGCGAGGGTGGACGGGTACAATTTCTTCGTGTCCGTTCCTTGTTTCACTGATCAAGAGGTGAGGAATGTTCCTGTTGATGGGGTTGGACCTCCTCATTTCTTGCCTGAAAAGATGCGTTTCTGGCTGCGTAATATTCGTCTGGCGCATCTAGTTTACCGGAATCGCAACACTGTGTACTTGGAGCCCTACTTGCCTAGTAGGTTTGCCCGTCAATTTGGGTATAGTCAGCTGTTCCTCGGGCGCCCCAGTTCTCACCTGGGATTTGAAGGTAGCATTCTTGACGGTATTAGGGCATGGAGCTACAATGACACCTGTCATACTCGGACTAGCTTCTTGGTCCCTGCCGCAAACGTGATAGGGGAAATCCTGCATATGGCGGCCCTATATCATGGTACGGCGAATCCTCCTCCCCTCGGTTTTGACTCGAGGACTAGCTTCATTGTGGGCACTCGCCTGGCGGAGAAGGCTACGACGTCGAGAGCAAAGAAGAAAGGGACGAATAGAGTTCCTTCGCCCGATTCTGAGTCCTTTGACACAATTGAGGAAGACAACGAGCGGGACGACGAGGACTCCATTTCTTCGGATGACGAGACAATGGCGGGTCAGTCTCCCGTCATGGCAGGTGACATGATGACGGATCAACCGTCGGCTGTATTTGATGAAGCAGTGGACCAGTTACCCTCTGTGTCGGAGGTGGTACGGATAGATCTACCACCCGTCATGCCTGGTCCCTCACGTAAGAGAGGCAGGCGCGAGTCTACTGGCGGAGGGGTAACTTTTTTTGTAAAGAGAGCGGCGGTCGGTCCCCGTAGACTGCTTATTACGGAGAAGGGTGAGGATGTAGACGGCACTCCAGAGGTAAGTCGGAGCCTTCTCTTTGTGGTAGTTTTCTTCTTTTTCGAAGATATGACTCAATTACTTTTCTTTGTAGATGTCTGGTGAACCGTCCTTTCCTGAACCGTCTATTTCCCCTGGAGCTGATCCGGCCCTTGCTGCTTTGATTAGCGGCGTGTGCGCCGCGATCCTTTCTCCGGGTGCTCTCTCAGCGGTGGCTGGAAGCTCCCAGGTTGCTGAAACTTCGGCCCGGGGTGACGAAGGTTTCCTTGGACCCGTCCATGAAACCGCTGATTTTCAGCAATGCGACGCTGATCTCGGTGCGCCTCCTCCCGAGGATGCAAGGGCGGAGGAGTCTATTGTACCTGACTCGGAGGCTGTTGGTGAAGGGGCTATGGTGGCTGCAGGCGAATCTCGGCCTTCACACTCCTCCACTGGTAAGATAAGCCAGATATTAACTAGTGAGGGGGCTTATTTGCTCTATCAACATATCCTCCGGGTCAAATCGATTCATGGTTGCCTTGGCCCTGTAGGTCCTGACCCTTTACTTCCCACCGTGGATGTTCTTGGGGAAGGCTCGGCCTGCCGTGATACGGGAGAAAGGAGCGTTCCCTCTTCTTTGTCGTCCCATGTCGAGGAGCCTCCTACCAGCTCTAGGCCGACGGGGATGGGGTTGGCAATGGTCTCCGCCTTATCCTCTGCAGATTATACGGCTCCGGAGATCGACCTCTCGACCCCGCCGAGTATTCAAATTTTGCAGGCTGCAGAAGAGGAGTTGGCCGCTGTTCAAGTGTCCTTTCGTGCGGAGCTAGTTTCTCTCGTAGCAGGAGCGGCGGATTCTGTTACGTCTTCTTCGGTGCTGCCATCCACGCTTCCATTGACACCGGCCTCCACGGATACTCTGGACGAGGTGACACAGGACGTGGTCGACAGCTTCTATCGTCATTTGAAAAGGGGCGTAGACGCTGCCATAGGACGGAGGACCCCATTTTCTCTATCTCTCCAGTGCGCTCGGGGTCAGATTGCAACCTTAAAGTCCCTTCCTGGCGGGGTGGGATTGGCTGCACTGCTGGAACCTAAGCTGACGGAAGCTGATCAGCTAGTGACCCAACTACTGGCGGTACGACAGGCGGGCTTGCCTGCTACGATCGAGCGGGAGCGAGGCTTCCTCATTGCTGCTCGGGATCGGATTAAGCTAGCCCGAGATACTGCTGGGCCAGTTGTACGGGGGGACCTTGATAAGTTCTCCGCTTCGTATGACCAGCTGGGTCGTAGGAGTCAGGCTTGCCGTGCTCGGGAAGAGTCTGCTTCTCGTGGAATTGCTGATACGAAGGAGCGGATTCTTCGACTCCAGCGACAACTGGCCTTCTTAGAGTCAGAGCTGGAGGCTGCTCAGGCGGAGCAGGAGTCGATCGTTCGGGAGGCCAAGAAGGTTTCCCGATCTTCCGATAACCTGGAGCGGGCCTTTAAGAAATTTGAGGATAACTGGCAGGCTCACGCTCATCTGGAGGATGAGGCAGTGCTGACCCACGAGGCAGAGCGTCGAGCCTCCCAGAGGTTTGAACGGTCGGTTGTTTTGCTGACGGACCGTCTCAGGACGTTATGTGCCCCAGAGCAGTGATCAGCTGTCTGTTTTATTTGCTTTCTCTCTTTTCTCTTCTTTCTCTTTTTTTTCCTTTTCTTCTTTTTTCTCTTTTTTCTTTTTTTTTGTAAGGGATATGATCCCAAATGAAGTAGTACGTTGAATTTTGAATAAATGAGCATGTTTCAACTCATCATCTCTTTCTTGTACTTATGGCGTCTGTAGAATTGGACTTGCTGGGGAATTTATTTGTTGACCTGTTATCCTAGGCGTACCTTGGTTTTAGGTACGGATAACAAGTTTGGACAGGATGTCCGGAACAGCCGTGGCAAAGTGGTCATGGATGTTCTCGGTGCTTAAAAAAAGGAATGCCGTAGAGCAGCTAGGCTCCCGGGACATGGTGGGGTAGTGGATTTATGCTAAGAAGCTTAGCAAAGGAATATTTGTGGACCTATTATCCTTGGCGTACCCTGGTTCGGGATACAGATAATAGGGTGAAAGGAAAACCAATATATTTGCTCAGAGGTTATGAGGACATGGAAAGCATGAGGGTTTTACCGTGGAATCTTCCTGCTCAGAGGTAATGAGGACATGGCAGGAGAGGTTTCACGGGAGGTATTCGTGGTCAACAGCGGACATTTGTGGACCTATTATCCTTGTCATACTCCGGTTGTGGGTACAGATAATAGGTCGAAAGGAGACCGACATACTTGCTCAGAGGTAAAGTGGACATGGCAAGCATGAAGGTTTCTTCGACGGAGCCTTCCCACTCAGAGGTAATGATGACATGGCAGGAGTGGGCTCAATGAAGAGGGGGTACATAGAACGACTTAGAGGTAGGAGAACGTGGAAGTTCTATGTGAGGGGCGGTTTGTTTTTGGTGGAAGTGAAAACGACTCAGAGGTAATGAGGACATGTCCGTTTTCGGAAATTTGTGGATCGATTACCCTTTTTGTGCACTGGGAGTGCGGTTATTGGATCATGAGGGAGGATCTCTTCCAGGAAGAAAGTTCAGAGGTATAATCATACGTAACTTACTATCTGAAAGAGTGACCGGAATGTGAGTTCAGAGGCACCAGCGGGTACAAAACTCGGTAATTTAGAATATTGAGAAAGTGTGAGTCCAGCGGCACCAACGGGTACATGACTCGATAATCTAAAGGGAATGTGGGGGTGAGTTCAGGGGCACCAGCAGGTACATGACTCGATAATCTTGAAATGTTGTGGATGTGAGTTCAGTGGTACCAGCGGGTACATGACTCGAAAATCTGAAATGCTGAGGGTGTGAGTTCAGTGGTACCAGCGGGTACATGACTCGAAGACCTTGTAGCGAATGTTGTTTAGACATAATATTTCTTCAGAAACTTGCCGTTGACGGGCAGCATGAGCAAATCTCCGTTTTGCTTTGCAAGGCGGTAAGCACCGTTGGAGAATACCGTCTCAATGATAAATGGGCCCTCCCACTTTGGCTGGAATTTGCCGGCGGTCTTGTGAGTCATGACCATTGGCCTCCGGACTGCCAAGACGAGATCGCCTACCTGGAATGTTCTGATTTTGACCTTCTTGTTGAAGGCTTCTGAGATGCGTGCTTGGTATAGCTCGATCCTTTGTTGAGCTAGGAGGCGCTTTTCATCTAAGGCCTCTAACTCTTACAATCGACGTCGGTAGTTATCATCGGTTGTCAATTGATGTGTGAGGGCGACACGTAGTGAGGGGATCTGTGTCTCCAAGGGGAGGACTGCCTCACTTCCGTATATCAGGGAAAATGGTATATTTCCGATGGCTGTTCGGACCGTGGTACGATAAGCCCATAAGCACTCGCCGAGCTTCTCGTTCCAGTCACGTTTGTTGGAGGAGACAAACTTCTTGAGAAGTTTGATGATTGTTTTGTTGAACGCCTCTGCTAACCCATTTGCTGCCGGGTTGTACGACGTCGAGGCGATATTCTGAATACGGTGCTTATCGCAAAACCGATAGAATGAGTGGCTTGCAAACTGCGGACCATTATCATGGATGATCCTTCGGGGCAGTCCAAAGCGGTAGATGACGTGGTATTTAAGGAAGCTGATCACATTTGAAGTCTTGACTTCTGCGAGTGGGACAGCTTCCGCCCATTTGGAGAAGTAATCAGTGATCGCAAGTATGAAGCGATGTCCTCGGGAGGAAGGTGGGGTGATTGGACCAATGATATCCATTACCCATGCTTCGAATGGCCAGGACGCCACTGTCGGATGTAAAAATTCGGATGGTTGGTGGATGAAGTCCGCGTGGACTTGGCAAGCTTTGCACTTTCTAGCATAATCTATCGCATCTGCCACCATTGTGGGCCAATAGTAGCCTATTCGGCAAAGGCGGTCTTGCAGTTTCGGGCCGGGCTAGTGGGCCCCGCAGACACCGTCATGGGCTTCTCGTACTGCTTCTTTGGCTTTTGCGTTTGACAGACACTGAAGTAGTAATCCGTCGTAGGAGCGGCGATACAGCATTTTCGTCTCTGTATCGAAGAAGAATCTGAGAGAACGCCTTCTGATGGAAGTGGCTTCCTTTGGGTTCTCAGGCAGGATGTCGTAGACGACGAAGTCGATGAATGGTTGTCTCCAATCTGGGGCGTCATCGATCGTCTGTGCAGAATAACTTGCGACGAATTGCACATTATTTTTGGGACAGACCAGTTCATGGCCTATCACTTCTACTGATTGTCGATCATAATTCGGAACTGCTAGGGAAGCGGCGAGACCAGCTAGGGCATCGGCTTCAATATTTCGGAGTCTGGGGACGTGCTCGATGAAGAACCCCTCAAATACCGAGATGATATTGATCGCTATTTGATGATAAGGGATCATGTCTTCATGGCGGACCTCGTACGAACCCCGGATCTGATTGACGATTAGTTGGGAATCGCCGTACGCTTTAAGGTATTCTACCCCCAGCTCTCTTGCAAGTTGGAGGCCAATGACCAGAGCGTTGTACTCGGCCACATTGTTAGAGCAGGGTTCAGTGAGGGAATAAGCGCGGTTAATCACCAATCCGGAAGGAGAGATTAACACTACCCCGACTCCGACGACTATATTGCCTTTAGGTCCGGTCCTCGAAGCGCCGTCGAAGAACATTCGCCATATATTTTTGCGAGAGGTTGTATGCGAGTCGGCGACCTCATCTGGGATCTCTTCGTATATCCTGGAGGACTCCGAGCATGGGTGGGCTGCCAAGAAATCTGCCAGGACTTGACCTTTGACTGCCTTTTGGGGGACGAAGATCATATGATAAGGGGACAACAATATTGCCCATGTAGTGAGTCGAGAGCTGAGTGCCCCTGGTTTAGTCATGAGGACCCTTAGAGGGTTGACTCATGAGACCACATGTATCGTTTGTCCGGCGACATAGTATCGTATTTTCTGAATGGCGAACACCAAGGCGAGGCATTCCTTCTCCACAGCGGTATATCGATGCTCTAGCCCAATCATCATTCGGCTGAGATAGTATATGGCTTGTTCATGGCCTGCATCATTATTCTGTGCCAGCAGAGCACCGAGGGAGTGTTCCATTGCTCGTACATAGAGCAGAAATGGTTTTCCAGGGACTGGGGCTACCAAGACCGGAGGATTTGACAGATATTCTTTGATGCTATCGAAAGCACGCTGGCATTCCTCATCCCATACAAATGAGACTCCTTTCTTCATGAGGTGCGTGAATGGTCGGCATCGCCCGGAGAGGTTGGAAATGAACCTTCTGATGTAAGCTAACCTCCCTTGAAGGCCTCTGAGTTCGCAAAGATTTCTCGGGGGACCCATCTCCATGATTGCTTTTGTCTTCTCGGGGTCTACATGGATACCCTTTGCAGTGATGATGAAGCCTAAGAACTTCCCGCTGGATACGCCCAGGAAGGACTTCGTAGGGTTCATTTTCAAATTGTGCGTTCGTATTAGGTCGAACACCGTTCTTAGATCCTGCAGATGGTCTCCTTTGCTACGGCTCTTGACGGCTATATCATCAACATAGCACTCCACCGTCTTGCATAAGTGGTCTCTGAAGATGATGCTCATAGCTCTTTGATATGTGGCGCCAGCATTCTTTAAACCGAAGGACATGACTGTGTAGCAGTACGTGCCAATCGATGTTCGGAATGATGTATGCTTTTCGTCGTCAGGAGACATTTTGATCTGATTGTACCCAGAGAAGCCATCCATGAATGACATGCGTTCAAAGCCGCAGGTGTTGTCGATCATGATGTTTGTGATAGGAAGGGGAAATTCATCTTTGGGGCATGCCTCATTCAGGTTGCGGAAGTCGATGCAGATTCGAATCTTTTCATTCTTCTTGAGGACGGGTACTATATTGGCGACCCATTCGGGATGTTGCTCCTCACGAATGAAACTGCTGGCTATCAGTTTGTTGACTTCAGCTTCGATTACGTCCATGATGCCTGGACGAAAGCGTCGCTGCTGTTGCTTGACCGGCTTCACGTCTGGTCCAATGTTAAGCTTGTGAAGAGCGATGTCAGGATTTAACCCTGGCATGTCTTCATAGCTCTAGGCGAACACATCAATGTAATCTCTGACAAGTTCTAACAGCGACTCCCGTTCTTCGTCGGTGAGGCTTTTACTGATGAAGATCGGTTTTGGAGAAGATTCGCTGCCGAGATCCACTTGTATGACCTCATCTTCAGTAGGGGTTCTCTCAGTTCGAACCGTTTTTCCCATTGTGCGTCTAATTGCTGGGCCCATGGCTCTAGCTCGAGGATTTCGGGGATGTCTTCGTCTTCTTCGTAAGCGTTGGCGAACGCCATGTTGACTGACATGACTTGTCTGAATACATCCCCGATGCTGGTATCTGAGTCGAAAGTTGGTGATCCGGTTGAATGTGACTGCCAGTCGCATTCTTTATCTGAACTTTTCGGGGTCGTAGTAGGCGTTACATACCCTAACCCGTATCGAGTTTTGTTATAGTAGTTCCGTGGTTTGCCCGCCGGGGCTAGCGGCTTCAAAGGTAATCGTCGCCCAGTGCCATAGTTCAATCCTGGCGTAGTCTCCAGATCATACCCCTATTTCTGCATGAGATATTTGGATTGAGGGCTATAGAGATACAGAGGCAGTCTCCCGGCATCTGACCCGAGGTCGACTTCTTCTATGGTGAGGGGATGAGGGTTATTCGTCCGGTCGAAGATGATTGGATGATCTCCTCCCTCGAATATTCGGTAAGCATCTTCTACTGGAGTAAGCTGGATTGCGGTGTACACATTTGTCACCAGTGTGTGTAGGTGAGCGCCTATACCGTGTTGTAGAAGCATGGAATTTCGCAACCAGAAAGCCCATGCGCCAGGCACTACATGCGCCAGAACTCAGACAGCAAAGTCAAATAAGCCATAGACATTCGAATAAGGACTTTTTATTTATATATAAAAGTCTATTACATGGCTAGAAAAGGTTGTACAAAGGAGAATTTCTACAAAGGAAAGATCCTAAGTCTACAGCCAGCGGCCACCATGCGCCTCCAGATAGGCGCAGCAGCCACCATGCGCCTTCCGATAGGCGCAACAGCCACCATGCGCCTTCCGATAGGCGCAGCAGTCACCATGCGTCTTCAGTTAGGCACAGCAGATGTCATGCGCCTCCAGCCAGGCGCATCCCACCATCTCTTCAGCAGCTCAGTTATGTGCATCCAGCTCAGTTATGTGCATCCCTTCAGCAGCCCAGTTATGTGCAACTCTTCCAACCAGGCTCACCTGGCCGAGCAGAGCCCAGTTATGTGCCGCTCTTCCAGCCAGGGTCACCTGATAAGTGCTTCGATTACACAAAGCATTTAACCCTCTGGCTGGAACCAAGGAAGAGAAGAGCACCGCAAAGCTGTGGCCAGGGGAGGCTTCGAAAGAGCCTCCAAAGACCAAGGAAGACCATGATCGAAATCACGGCAAAAGGAGCAGCTTTCAACACAATCAAAGTGGGCAGCACCCACTTTGAAGGAAGAGAGAGCCTAGCACCGCCATTCCGATCTACGGCTCTTCCAGAATAACGGAGACGAGGCCCGAACATCCCTATCTTTGGATGCAACAGGCAACTTCCGCCTGCCTCAGAAGCCCTCGACTTCGTCTTTTGGATGTAACAGTCACCTTCAAGTGCATCGAAGACAACACGACGTCTCATCTTCACCCTCGGGTGCACTTCGTCAACAGAATGCACCCGCATATCCAAGTTCATGTTGGAAGTACGTGAGGGAACGAGGAGCAAACCTTCTCTCCATGCCACTATTTATAGGCCGGGCAGATCAAACCCATGCGCCAAGTGGATGGCTCTCCGAATTCCGTGCAATGAATTTGTATTAAATGGATGAACCGGACGCCTCGAATTCAGCCAAACGGCTATTTATAGCACTCGAGGAATGAAACAGCCGCATCATTAAAGGACATGTCGGATGCGCAAGCCAAACAGCGCATCATACTGACGCGCCCTCCAGCATCAGGCGCATCACACAGACGCGCCCTACGGTACCCGGCGCATCACAGAGGATGCACCCCCTCACATCCCCATACCGAGTGGAACACCAACCAACGTGCCCACTCAGCTGTCTATCGAACGTCACAAACATTAAATGCTGAACTGACACCAGAGTTGGCAGCACGCTTCCCAAAGTCTGAACAGTGGACAGCTTTTTCAGAAAACGAAGCGTCGGCAACGTCAACTTTATTCCGACAGCTACTGCCACATGGCCGCTCAACCGTCCGCATGCGCCTCTACGGCCATGCGTCCAAATCAGCATACACTTCTACGGCCATGCGTTCAAATCAGCATGCGCCTCAAAAGCCATGCGCCCCAGACTGCTCTCTGATCCCAAAAGACAGAAGGAAAGTCGCCTGCATGCGCCTCAAAAGCCATGCGCCCTAAATGGTTTGTAACTCCTAAAGGTTATGAGCCGCAGCCTCCTCCTGCGTCCAATCTAAGGCGCAGCTCACCAGATCACTACCCCCCCAAATTCGAGATCTACGAGCCATGAGTCGACGACATGTGTCCTTTGACTCAGCTCGTCCAAGATTTCAGCAACAGAAAGATCTTCTCTTCTGCTACGTGCCGGCTCACAACAGCAGTATGAAGAGTTCAACCTCCCAATCAGGGCGCGTCATCCATGCGCCCCCATCAGCAACCTCCACGTGGCGTCCCCACACACCGGCGCATCCTACATGCGCGCATGAGCAGCCAGCCTGTAAAACTATAAATAGAGGGATCTTCTCCTTCACACACACACACAGAATCCACAACGAACATACAAGGAATCACCAGAGAGGCAGATACAGACACTCAACGTCTTCCTCCTCTCAGCAAGCTCCAGCACCCAGAGCAATCCACACCTTCAGAGAACCGATAACCGTCGTCAGCCCGTCAACAGAGTCAACGCATTACCACTCGCTCCATTGGCACTAAGGACCCAGCCTAAACAAAAGTGTACTCCTAGGACTACATCTAAGTCCTATATTGTAACACTGTTCTGTTTGTATTAAAGTTTTCATTCAAACAATTTTAATGGCAAACAAGCTGGCGACTCTGCTGGGGACTTCTTTCTCCTCTTCCGAGAAAGTCGTGTCACAGGCCGACGATGTGAAGGTGGGCTCCTCCCACAAGACGCTGGTGGTGCGCCTCAATCAACAGGCGTACGAGGAGTTCATTTCTGAAGGAAGTGCGAGTCCTTCGAAGCGGTTGCCAAAGCCGAAGAAGACCCGCACGGCCTGGGTGCGCAAGGTCGACGCCTCGGGCACCTCCACTGAAGGGGATGCAGTAATCCAGCCTTCTCTTCCTGCTGACGTTCTCAGCAACCAAGGTGTGCCTGCTGATGCAGCGCATCTCTCGGGGAAGCGTGCGGCTGACCACGTTCTCCAGCTATCTTCCTCTCAGGCGAGGAAGATACGTCGACGGAGCAGGGGCGCAGCCAATACCCCGTGCATCACCTCTGATGCGCCATAAAGAGCCTCTGTCTTTGACAGACTCACTCGCTGTAATGGCGAAGAGAATTTGGATGCTGAGTACTATGCGCTCCAGCGGGCTGGTACAAAGAAATCCAAGGCGGCACGGGCCATGTGCCACAAACGTGCTATGCCAGCAGCAGGCCAGAGGCACGTGCTCACTATCATGCGCGCTGCCGATGGCAAGCTGTACAAGGTTGACTCAAGTGCTTCTGCACCAACAACGAGTCGACCTTCAAAGTCCTCATCTCATTTGGGCGCATCTACTGCGTGCACAACCAAGTCGAGTGAGGCAAACTCAGTGGTCTTGAACTCCCGCGCCTCCTCTGGTTGTGCGTTTGAGGTCCGTTCAAGTCACTTCAAATGTTGTGGTTCCCCCACTACTGATCGTGATGCCATGCGTCTGAAGGGGGTGTGAAGGTAACACTCTCCTCCAGTGACCTGCGCAACGTGATCACTCACAAGCGCCGGTCAGGAGAGTTGACCAACAAGCACGATGCGCCTCTCACGGGGCATACTTGTACGGTGATCACCATCAACTGCTGTTGCAAGACGGCAGTACCCCCAAGGCAGTCAGTCTTCCAAAGGCTACAATCATCGACACCTCTTCGACATCGCCTTGGGATGAAGGTGTCAGCAGAAGAGGAGCCAAAGGTTGCTTCATGCAACGTGATCTCCAACTCCTCATCGGTCCGGAAGACGACTGCTAATTCCTCGTCTTCATCCAAAAGCCAGCTGAGGAAAACTAAGGCAGCTGTCTCGATCTCTGGTGTGTTCGAAGGCACTCGGTCGAAGAAGAAGTTCTTGGAGGAAGCTGGGGGTAGCCAGACCCTTGTCGAGCCTCCTTCCGAAGACGAAGATGTCCAAAGCACAGCTGCGGCGGATCTTCATCATCAAGGCGAGGTTGGCCTCCCTGAAGCCCCTCAAAATGAGGATGTCCTCCAGGGCACCGCTGGAGGTAGTTCTGGAAACGAAGAGGCCCTTCAAGACGGAGCTGAGGGCAATCAGGCCCTTGCAGATGCGCCTGTCGAAGAACTCCGGAATGTGGCTGGGGGTGGCCAAACACCAGGAGAGGCGACTCCCCTACATGAGAGTGAGGCTGAGAGTGAAGCCTCAACTGACCCATCCACTTCCGGCCGTGTCATGACAGTATACATGACCGGGGGTGATCCCGAGACTGATGCGCCACCACAGGACATAGTCCAGCGCATAGAATCGTTAGAGGGAGGACTCAAAACCCTCTCTGCCTCAATGCAAGCACTGACTCCAGCAGTGTTTGAGATGCGGTCGGCCTTGATCAGGACACCTTCAAATGGTCCTGACCCAGGAGCCAATGGGGAGTCGAGTGTGCCCCTCCAACGGGCGCCCTCAGATACAGAAGCACCTCGGACCTCGGAGCCCTCAAACGCTCCACTCCAGATGGTACCTCCTTCTCCGACTCCTAGCTCTACAGAGGATGTGGTCGAAATGATCAAAGACCTGCGGGAGCGCTTCGAATCCAAGAACAGGCAAGAGGAACGCCAGAAGATGGGCATTCCCCAGCCTTATCCCCTCGAGTGGAACAAGGTGGTTTATCCCCCAAAGTATAAACCACAAACACTCACGCCGTACGACGGAAAGGACTCTCCACGACGGTACCTGACGTATTTCCAGTCACAGACAGGGCATCTTCCGAAGGAGGACGTGCTCCTTACCAGCATCTTTGTTGGGGCCCTAAAAGGGGTGGCGTATGATTGGTATTGCAGCCTCCCCGACAATTCCATATCGTCCTTCGACGACCTGACGTGCCTCTTCCTAAACCGCTTCTACGACGGTGGGAAGGACATGATGATGGCGTCTCTCATAGAGATACGCCAGAAGGAGAAGGAAACGGTTCGGGCATTCATCGAACGCTTCGGTCAGGCCTGCTTCAGGCTACCTCCAGGCATGCCAGAACATGCGCTTCTCTCCGCTTGCAGCATGAACATGCTGTCTGCAGTAAAGCTCTGGCTCAACTCCACTCCCCCTCCCGACTGGAGCTCCCTGATCATCGAAGCTGAAGCTGCAGAAAAGAAGGCGGCCAATGCACGTCTTCTGGGTGTCAGCTTCCCCGCCTTTGACGATAAGGGGAAAAAGTCCGCAGCCAACAACTCCGGACGAGAAGCAAAGGGGAAACAGGCATTGACTGTTAATGCCTCGAAAGGCGCATCTGTGCCTACTCAGAAGCCTCCACTGGCACCGAGACCCAAGGAGGTTTATTCATTCAATGATGACGACACCCTGTAACTCTTTGAGATACTGAACCAGGGTGACAAGATCAAGCTTCCGGACCCAAAGCGGCCCGATGAAGTCGGGAAAGTGGACAACCCGAGGTACTGTCACTACCATCGGTTTGTCGGACACCCGACCAAGGACTGCTATGTCCTCAAAAATTACATCCAGCGCATGATCAATGCAGATGTAATCTCCGTCGACTACGAAGAGAAGACGGTGTCAGCCAATGTGGTGTCACTTCAGTTCGGCACCTTGCGGCCGACTACCGCATAAGATGGCGTCGTCCCCATCCCTAAGGCGACAATGGAGGTGGTGAACTTACCACCTGCCCGTGACAATGCGAGTGGACTCGTCCCACTCACCACATCTCGAGCAGAGGTCCTCTGGGTTCACCCCGACCTCGTCTCCGAGGTGACTCAACCGGAGGTACGCCCTACCTCCAAATCAAAAGGCAGGAAGATCAAGTCTTGCCGTACAGTCTCTTTTTCAACGGAAGAGGCACTTCCAGTGCAGACGCGTGCACAACAGAACGCCCAACCCGGCGAAGCTGCCGCCGAGGTGGTGCCTCCTGGCACCATCCCTGAGGAGGGTCCATCTAAGCCCTCAGCAGCCAATAAGCAGAAGCAGGTGGAGGCCCATTTTGACAGACCTCTACGGAAGGAGAATGCTTCAGGGCTGTCCAAGCCTCACAACTTCGACATTCTGGCACAACCAGCCAGTACACCTGCACGCCTGTCTTTGTTCGAGCTCCTGCGTCTTTCTAAAGACTCCCGAGAAGCTCTCTGCGAAGCTCTGAAGGACGCTGAATCCTTTCTCAGTCAGGTCAAGCAGCCTGAAGACCTCCCAACTACTTGTGCGCACTTTCATTGTGCGGATGAAGTTATCCCAAACATAACTTTCACCCAACAAGACATGCTGCTCAAGCATCACCGATATAATCGACCACTGTATTACACAGGGTACATTGGCTCGGTCAAAGTGAGCCGGATTCAGATCGATCCTGGGTCTTCCCTAAGCATCATCCTGAAGGCGCTGCTATCAAAGCTGGGGATCCCAATGTACCGGCTGGCGCCCTCCAATACAACCATCAGTAGCTTCAACGCTAGCAAGAGCGAGCCACTGGACAAGATCCGACTGAAGTGTCACATCGGCAGCCTCAAAACTGAGGTAACTTGTTATGTGGTGGATGCCGAGGTCAACGACAACATCCTACTCGGACGACCATGGTTACATGAGTACATGGTGGTGCCCTCTACGCTCCACCAATGCATGAAATATGTATCCACCAACGGCGTCATCCGGACGGAGTTTGCAGACATCGATCCTTTCAAAGGGATTGAGGCCTACTTCACCGATTCCGACTTGTACAAGCCACTTGACGAGGAGGAAGCCAACGACGCTGATGATGAGGCAGAGACGGCAACAGAGCCGGACCTGGAGCCTGAAATGACTCCCGACGCCCCCTTGAAAATCCGATTGAAGGGCAAGCCTCCCCAAAAGGTGCCTCCAATGAGCATCAAGCTATCAGGGAAAGCACCGACTCACGAAGCTCCCCTGAAGATACGCCTCAAGGGAAAGCCACCTCAAACATCGGCTCCCCTGGTGGTAAAATTACAAAGGAAGGCGCCACTCACCGGAGGCGCAACTGAGGCACCTCTCAAGGTGCGTCTTAAGGGCAAGCCGCCGCAGTCATCCAAGATGCCGGAGAGGGCTCACATAACCCTCTCAGACCCCAAAGTCAAAGCTATGGAGGACTTTCCTGATGCGGCCCCAGTGCTTACAGATGAGGAGCTTGGCGAATATATCTCTGCTGATGTAGACGCACCCTCCTTAGACAATGTAATCCCACGGGATAAGATCTCGTATTTTATCAATAATAGAGTATCTTTTAATTATTCTTGTCTTCCACACTGGAATGCCATGTATACATTAGATAACGCTCTACGGTCGTTGCAAACGCAAATAACGACCGTTCATCATAATCGAGTAGTCCCGTCTCAAGGAGTCTGTTTCATAACCCCTCCACGGAGCCGAGACGAAGGAACCATCATCTTGGGCAAAGTCGAGCGTCATCAAGACCTCCCACCACTCGAGCCAAAACCTGATACCGGCAGAGTACAAGTCTATCGATACACGGATACGGCAAAGCACATCATCCAAAAGATGGGCTACGACATGAAAAGCAACAAAGGCCTAAACTACGGCAAGGGTCGACATCTCCCCATCCGGATTCCCACACCTAAGGGAAAGCCGCTGGACTACTACAATAAAACTCGACAGGGGTCAGGCTATGTCACGCCGCCATCAACTCCAGAGATTTCAGATGCAGAAGACGCAGAGCATTCCCACTCGTCTGAAGCATCGACTTGGGATTCCGATACCAGCATCGAATCAGTTTTCAAGAAAGTACTGTCAGCTAATATGACGTCAGCGCAACCTCAGAAAGATGAAGGCGAAGACCAACCGCCGGAACCCTTCGAAGAGGAACCCTGGGCTCAACGCCTAGGAGAATAATAGGAATCTCATTTTGAGTTACGTGAACCTTCCACTGAAGACGAAGTCGAGCAGATCGACCTCGGGGATGGGTCTTCTTCAAAACCCATCTTCATCAGCAAAAGCCTAGAAGGAGAAGACCGAGAATCTTTAGTCCAGCTGGCTAAAGAGTATATCGACGTCTTCGCCTGGAGCTACGAAGACATGCCGGGACTCGATCCATAGATCGCAATGCATAGGTTGAACATCTTACCTGATGCCAAACCGATCAAACAACAACAGCGATGCTTCCGTCCAGACATCATGAATGCCATCGATCAGGAGGTGGACAAACTCTTGACCAGCGACTTCATCCGCGAGGAACAACACCCGGATTGGATAGCCAACGTCGTCCCTGTTACCAAGAAGAACGGGAAGATACGAGTCTGTATCGACTTCAGGGATCTCAACTCTGCTTGCCCGAAGGATGAATTCCCGCTTCCAATCACCGATGTAATGATCGACAATACATGTGGCTTTGAACGCATGTCTTTTATGGACGAGTATTCAGGCTACAATCAAATCAAGATGTTCCCCGATGACGTGAAACACACGTCATTCAGGACTCCGAAGGGTGTTTTCTGCTACACAGTGATGCCTTTCGGCTTGAAGAACGTCGGTGCAACATACCAACGGGCTATGAGCACCATCTTCTGTCAACATCTTCGCAAGACAGTCGAATGCTATGTTGACGACATCGCAGTCAAGAGTCGCCTCAAGGGAGACCAATTACAGGACCTGAAGACGGTCTTCGATCTCATGCGGGCACATCAACTCAAAATGAACCCCGCTAAATCCTTTCTGGGGGTTTCTAGCGGCAAGTTCTTGGGCTTTGTCATCACGGCGAAAGGCATTCATGTCGATCCCGAAAAGACTAAAGCCATCCTCAACATGGACCCTCCAAAGAACCTTCCAGAACTTCGAGGCTTACAGGGACGTCTGGCGTACATCCGGAGGTTCATAGCAAACCTCTTCGGTAAATGCCAACCCTTTACTCAGCTCATGAAGAAGGGAGTCTCTTACGTCTGGACAGAGGAGTGCCAAAAGGCTTTCGACGACATCAAGGCTTACTTAACAAGCCCGCCAGTCCTAGTGGCACCTGTCGCCGGCAAACCATTCCTCCTCTACGTCCGAGCCATGGATCATTCTCTTGGTGCTCTACTGGCTCAAAACAGCGACGCAGGCTATGAGCAAGCAATCTACTACCTCAGTCGAACACTTATCGGGGCCGAACACCGGTACAACCCCGTTGAAAATGAGTGCTTGGCTTTGGTGTTTGCCATCCAGAAGACTCGTCATTACGTCTCGGGCCAGACAATTCATGTTATCTCCCGAGTCAATCCGCTCAGGGTCCTCATGACGAAGCCAGGATCATTAAACTCCCGGCTGGCTACATGGGCGATCCTGCTAATACCGTATAACATGGTGTTTGTTTCGTAAAAAGCTGTCAAGGGTCAAGCTCTGGCTGACTTCTTAGCTGCACACCCCATCCCAGAATCCTCAAAACTCTATGAAGACATCCCGGATGAGGTCCAAGAATCAAACGTCACCGAAGGAAGCTCCGTTTGGCAGATGTTTTTCGATGGCGCTTCAAGAACAGGCCCCAAAGGCCAAATCATCGCAGGAGTGGGGGTAGTCTTAGTCTCCCCCGATCAGCTGGTCATCCAGCGTGCATACTCTCTTTCGAAGCCGTGCTCCAACAATATTGCTGAGTACAACGCGCTTATCATGGGACTCCAGCTGGCACAACAGCTGGGGGTCGATCATCTGGAAGCCTACGGTGACTCGAAACTCGTCGTGAACCAGATTCGGGGGCAATACGAGGTTCACCATGAAGATTTGATCCCTTACCATGAAGTTGCATTGAACATCATTTCAACCTTCACTGGGTTCTTCATCGAGCATGTCCCCCGTCTACAAAACTTGGAGGCTGACGCTCTGGCTGGCCTCGCAGCCTCATTGGCAGCGCCCCTGGGGACTCAACACTATGTCACGGTAACTGGCCGAGACTTGATTTGTCCTAGAAACAACCTATGCTTGCAAGTGGCTCACGCCATGCCGACAAACACTGGTGTTAATGTTCGAGACTGGAGGTTCCCGTTCATCGACTTCGCTGTCTACGGAATCCTTCCAGAGGACCCGAAAGAAGCCGTCTCAGTCAGGAGACGCTCTTTTCGATTCTACTACGATACAGCCACCAAAACGCTGTACCGACGCTCCTTCGACGGGCTTCTCCTTCGATGCCTATCCAGCGAAGAAGCAGCCGAAGCTCTTCGAGAAGCTCATGACGGAACTTGCAGAGCTCATCAACCCGGTCCTAAGTTGCAGGATCGACTGCGACGTATGGGTTACTACTGGCTAACCATGGCCGCTGACGCTGTTGAATATGCTAAAAAGTGCCATGCATGCCAACTTCATGCAGACTTCATACATACACCGTCTGAACCTCTACATCCTACAGTCGCCTCCTGGCCATTCGAAGCCTGGGGCATGGACATTGTAGGACCAATCACCCCTCCTTCATCAAGAGGACACCGTTTCATCCTGGCCATCACCGATTACTTCTCCAAATGGGCGAAAGCAGTCCCACTGGCGGAAGTAAAAAGCTCCAGGGTGGTCAGCTTTATCAAACACTATGTTATTTACCGTTTTGGAGTACCCAGGCGGATCATCCATAAAAATGGTCCTCAGTTCATCAGCCACATTTTTAGCAGGTTCTGTGACAAGAATCGCATTCAGAACATGGCCTCGACCGCCTACAATTCGACAGCAAACGGATTGGTCGAGGCGTTCAACAAAACAATCGTTAGGCTGCTCAAAAAGGTCGTGTCATCCAACAAATGCGACTGGGACGAAAAGCTTGGCGAATGCCTTTGGGCCTACCGCACAATGGTACGGACCCCAACGGGCAACACACCATTCTTCCTGGTCTACGGGAGCGAAGCGGTACTGCCTCTCGAGATCCAGATACCCTCACTCCGTATAGCAATCACAAACAAACTCACAGAAGAAGACAATCAACGTCGTCGTCTGCGAGAACTGGAGGCACTCGACGAAAAGCGTCTCCTAGCTCAACAACGCATCGAACTCTACCAAGCCCGTATATCACAGGCTTTCAACAAGAAGGTCAAACAGAGGACTTTCCAAGTTGGCGACCTGGTTTTAGCAGTCAGAAGGCCAATGGTGTTAACTCACAAGACCCCAGGAAAGTTCGAGCCCAAGTGGGAAGGACCTTTCATCATTGAGACGGTATACTCAAACGGTGCTTACCGCCTCGCCAAACCCAATGGGGACTTGTTCATGATGCCCATCAACGGCAAGTTCCTGAATAAGTACTATTCTTGACATCCTCCAGACATGTATTTCCCCAAACAACCTCTTTCCACAAACTCAAACGCTTCCGGAACCCAGCTGTTCCGTGGCATCCTTCCGTAGAAAGATAACCACGTCCACATTACCTCTGAGTTGTCTCTTTACACCCTACAAAGCGTAATCTTACACTTCGTAAGTTTACGCTATCCTTCATGTTTACCACGTCCATATTACCTCTGAGTAAACATTTCGTACAAACAACCCCTGCGTTGTCGTACATTGATCGCAGAACTTCTACGTCCACATCACCTCTGAGTTGTTCAGCGTATCCCCCAGGATCATTCCTACCACGTCCATAATACCTCTGAGTAGGAAGATTCTATCATTTGAACCTAATGATTGCCATGTCCACATTACCTCTGAGCAAACATGTTGGTTCCTTCAAACTTATTATCTGTACCTAAAAACCAAGGTGCGCAAAAGATAATAGGTCCACATAAATCATCAAGTTCATGATATCAAAAATGAACACATCACAAAAAAAAGGGTTGTGTATTTCTTTATTTTCTAAAAGAGAGAGTACAGAAATACGCTATTCCCCCGGCAAGAGTTGCAAAAACACAAACATAAAAAGAGAGAAACTACAGTCCCTGAACCTCTCCAGGGTGGGATGAGAGCTCTCTGACTCGACGTCTCAGGTCGGCAGTACGGGTTTCCACAGTCGCCAGGACTCGACGCTCGGCTTCTTGACGCATTAATTCGACAGCCTCAGCGGAAGTTTCACTCTCATGCTTCTCATCAAGCTGTCGTCGCTGCTGAGCCAAAGCAAGAGTCCGCTGAGTAAGAGTCGCTTCCTCCTGCTTGAATGCTACGTGTTCAGCCAGGACACAATCGGCTTCTAATTGGAGTTGGGCCCGTTGGTCCTCAAGACGGCGTATCTGGGCATCGATCTCTGCGATGTTAGCATCCAACGCAGCTCGCCTCTCTGTCGTCTTCTTCATAGATTGAGACAACTGCTCCACCGCAGCCTCAGTCCCAGCCACTTCGCGCTCCCAACTGCTCACATTGGCCTGATGGGAAGACTCGATCTCAGCAATCAACTTCCCCTTCTCTGTATCTATCAAGACAGAGAGGTCATTTCGTTGGATGCGCTGCAGTTCCGTGAGCCGCTCGTCCAGCTCGATCACCGAAACCTCCAGAATTTTGGCCATATGGTCGTGGCCTTGGTGAACGCGGATCAGCTCAATGCAGGGCATTGCCACAGCTTTTGCCGTCGTAAAACTCTCGTTGGCATCCATCACAGCAGATACACCCTTCTGCAGTATTTTGTACACCCTCTCGACGAGGAATTTTACATACTCGTCTGCATCCGCCAGGACCTGCGGCGTCATAGCAGGAGTTGGAGGAGCTACTACAGTTTGCAGACCGGAAGAAGATCCGCCAACCTCAACCTGCGAGGCTTGAACCTCGGCATCAATAGGCTCTTCGTCAACAAGGGATGGACTGCTAGCCCGAGGAGCCGAAGCAACAGAAGGAGCCGGCACAGGCGTCGAGATGGTCCCCCAAGTAGAAGAAGCGACAGAGGGTTCTATACCCTTACCCTTCTTAAGCCCGGAGGGACCACCGACGTCAACGGCCACCTCTTCTACCCCCAACGTCCTATCAGCGTCAAGGACTTCCCCCGACAGAACAGGGAGATCAACACTCGTCTCTTGGCCTGCCCCGGGAGACAAGACCGGCAGAAGGGTCTCATCCTTTTCAAGTCCCTCTACAGGGACAGAGTCTGTTGCTACCACCTGTCCGGTGGCCATCTCAACCTCTACGGTTGGAGCTGGGGTAGGACTCGGCAATGAGACGGCCGACCTCCCCTCTTCATGACAAAGAGGGGAATCCACCCTCTCCTCTGCCTCAACTACTTCTGTTGCCCCCGCAACAGGCTCTTGCAGCTCTGGAGCAACGTCATCGGAAGACGACGAACTCCATTCCTCTTCACCACCAGGAAACGGCGTGCTTGCTAAACCTTCGGCATTTGAAGCTTCCGTTGTGGCCTTCGCCATCTCGGAAGCTGCTGCACCCTCAGTTTCCCTCCTGACATAATTCGGGGATACTGGAATCTCCACGACAACAGCATCCTCCGGATCTTCCTCCATGGGAGACATCATAGTCGGCGGGATACGCACTTCAGATGAGCTCGCCGTCTCTTCTCGCCTGCTCCCACCCGACTTTGGAGTACGAGGTCTTCTTTTTAGCGGTTCCTACAAAAGAAGGTGAAGCCTCGTAAATGATGGAACCAAAATTAGATTATTTGGGATGCCCTTACCTCTGCGGACGCTGAATCCGATGACGCCGTCGGTGACGACGCCTTCTTCTGCTTCTTCGGCACAGGAGATTCAACCCCTGTGTCTGCACATCGTTTTGATCGATCGCCCCATGGTTCTGCTTGAAATGCGGAAGGGGCACTCCGTTGACCTACCCCTGACGGACGATGCGATCGGGCCTTCACTGGCATGTCCTCGGTCACTGCTAACTGGGTGCCTGCGATAAGACTGGTCTCCCTGTCATATCCGGAGGGCACGGCGGCCATAACACAGTAAAATTTGGCGACCGAGTAAGGAATGGGCGGCCGCGGATCTGGGGCGGGCAACGTAAAATGAGCCCCGGTACATCCGGCATTATAGTAATGCCAAGCTCGTGCACCATCCAACAAACTTCTAATATACCCCAGAGTAATACTGGGGTTATCCAACATCATCTGGGCATAACCAAATTGCCGCACAAAGCGGCTTGGCAAATACGGTTCCAGGTAGCACTGATTTCTGTTCCGGTATACCAGATGAGATGGCCGGATACTCTGCAACCAGCGGAATCTCCATTGAGGCAGAGTGGTGGTACCTTCGCCCAAATCCCTTAAATCTTCGTTGGCCTCAAAACCCAAGTAGATTGGACCAACTTTGGTAATCTCCCAACCTTGAAGATGGGATAAAACCTTTCTACAAACATGGACACCAGTATGCGACCAGCTTCTCCGATTGAAACGACGAAGGAGTGCATCTCCAGCCTTATAGTCTTCTTCCGAGCCTGGACTCATCACACTGGGATGATGCAAAATCAACTATCCCATCAAATAGTGAAACGGCAGTTCGGCGCACGGGAAGTTATTGTTTCTGCCTCTGTCATGAATCACATTTCCAGCAAACTCTCGCAAACCTCGCTACAGGTTACATACCATTGCGGGGAGAAGAGCCAAACACCGGCCAAAGACCAACTTCACGGCTGGCAGGATTAAGTTCCGGGTTACCCTCTCTACGGCACCGGATCCGCCCGCGAACACGTAATCCCGGAGCCATATCATCAGGTAGGACGCCAACACCGCTTTGGATGACATTCGATAGGCAAGATGCCAGAAGCAGCTGTAGGAGCGTGCATCTGACTGTTGGTCTTCATTTCTTCGGGGATTTTTCTTCCCTAACCTGCTCATTTCGGACAGCACTTCGCTACGAAAGAGCGTCGACGGAGTAGAAAACTGTGAGGGATCCTCTTTGTCTTGTCTAAAGACGTAATCTCTCCAAGCAGTCACATGGGGCTGCATCCCGTTTCTATCCCTTCTCTGCATATAGTAATGATGACTCGCCACTTCCTTGAAGACGGCCGTCATCTCCTCAGCCCTGTCCCCCAGGACCTGAAGTTCCTCGTTGGTGGGAAAATACTCTTCATAGGGTTCTGACCCCCAAGGGAGTTTTGACACCTCGTACATCTCATGAAGTGCGAGCCCTAATTCCCCCACCGGAGTAAAAAAGGTCCCGGTATGGATATCAAACATCTCCAGTAGTGCGAGGAACATGTGCCTGTTGAGATCAACACCCGCCTGGGTAGCACGGATCGCGGCAGTCAACCCAATCTCTCGAAGCTCGATCCGAAACCGTGACAAGATCCAGAGTGTCAGTCTATCCCACTTGGAAACATAATGGCACCAACCCTCTACCCGAAAATCTCCTTTCGGGTATGAGCGTTCCATCAAAAACATACGATGTGTAAAAGTCGAAGCACTATAAGCAAACGTATCAATGGGTACTTCACTGTAGAGGCTCCCAGGACGTAGAGTCCGCCAGGTGAAAGAAGACCCAGACTGTGTGGCGGTCAAAGTATCCCTTTGGTCGGAGGTAGAATCAATTTGGATGACGCCAGTCACCGCTCCCCCCTGAGAGGGGGTAAGATCCCAAGACATCCTCCTCTGGGAAACAAGGCGACAGAAGGATGTCAAAGGCCATTGACGTTCAAGTTGCTTAACAGTCATATGCATCCCATTCGCTGTAAAGAACCAGTCCTCCTTGACCTTCAACACCGTCGCATCAGTTGAAGTGAGGCGGTCTCCGAATAGGAACTCAGGCTTCAAGAAGGTCAATTTATCGGATGTAGAAGATTTTAAAACACCACGTTCCATCATCCGTTTGAGGAACCCATACTGTTGCTTACGAATTTGGGTCATTCTCCCGGGAGGCTGATCCAGCATAAGAGCATCTTGAGCGGGGTTTATCACTTCCTCATCATACTCTACTCCCATCTGGTTGAAGACAGCCTCCAAGAACACTTCATTCAAAGGCGGGATCGCCACTGACACTAGCAAAGATCATAAAATGTTAGAAGCAACAAGAGAAAGAAGAGCTTCGGCACATCGTCTGAGTTTGAACCCCTGCGCATCAGGCCTCGGCGCATCATCAGGGTTTAAACCCATGCGCGTCAGTAGCAGCCTCGGCGCATCATCAGGGTTTAAACCCATACGCGTTAGCAGTAGAGCCGCGACGCATCATTAGGGTTTAAACCCATGCGTGTTGGCGAACAAAGTCCGCAACACATCATTAAAGACCCAAGGTCTATGTGTGTTGGTGTACGGAAAATGAGACTTACCAACCACCTCCGACCGAACTTCGACAGGCCGTCGGGGAACGTCAGCCGTCACAACTTTCGCAGGCTCCTTCGCTTTCTCCTTCCCCTTGCCGGCAGCACCGCGAGGAGTCTTGGGAGCCATTCTCTCGAAGAAGAAAGAGTTAGGGTTTTGAAGAAAGAACTCTAAAGAAAGCAGAGACACAGAGAAGAAGAACTCTCTCTATCTCTCCAACCCTCACCTATTTATAGGGCTTGGTCGTACGCGTGAACCGATGACGTGCAATCTTAGCCGTCGCTTCGGGTTCTGTGCAAGGATAACAGCAAATACAACCAAAAGATCATCATTAATCTTTTTGGTTACCGAGGCATCATCATATGCATTAACTGAGAGGAGCATGCGCCCGAACAGGCATGCGTCCAACAATCACGCGCCCTGACCTCCATGCTTCTTATTCAAAGTATTCCAAAACTTATTCAAAAGTTTTGAAAACTTTGAAGGGGGTCTTGTAGAAGCATGGAATTTCGCAACCAGAAAGCCCATGCGCCAGGCACTACATGCGCCAGAACACAGACAGCAAAGTCAAATAAGCCATAGACATTCAAAGAAGGACTTTTTATTTATATATAAAAGTCTATTACATGGCTAGAAAAGGTTGTACAAAGGAGAATTTCTACAAAGGAAAGATCCTAAGTCTACAGCCAGCGGCCACCATGCGCCTCCAGATAGGCGCAACAGCCACCATGCACCTTCCGATAGGCGCAACAGCCACCATGCGCCTTCCGATAGGCGCAGCAGTCACCATGCGTCTTCAGTTAGGCGCAGCAGATGTCATGCGCCTCCAGCCAGGCGCATCCCACCATCTCTTCAGCAGCTCAGTTATGTGCATCCCGCTCAGTTATGTACATCCCTTCAGCAGCCCAGTTATGTGCAACTCTTCCAACCAGGCTCACCTGGCCGAGCAGAGCCCAGTTATGTGCCGCTCTTCCAGCCAGGGTCACCTGATAAGTGCTTCGATTACACAAAGCATTTAACCCTCTGGCTGGAACCAAGGAAGAGAAGAGCACCGCAAAGCTGTGGCCAGGGAAGGCTACGAAAGAGCCTCCAAAGACCAAGGAAGACCGTGATCGAAATCACGGCGAAAGGAGCAGCTTTCAACACAATCAAAGTGGGCAGCACCCACTTTGAAGGAAGAGAGAGCCTAGCACCGCCATTCCGATCTACGGCTCTTCCAGAATAACGGAGACGAGGCCCGAACATCCCTATCTTTGGATGCAACAGGCACCTTTCGCCTGCCTCAGAAGCCCTCGACTCCGTCTTTTGGATGTAACAGTCACCTTCAAGTGCATCGAAGACAACACGACGTCTCATCTTCACCCTCGGGTGCACTTCGTCAACAGAATGCACCCGCATATCCAAGTTTATGTTAGAAGTGCGTGAGGGAATGAGGAGCAAACCTTCTCTCCATGCCACTATTTATAGGCCGGGTAGATCAAACCCATACGCCAAGTGGATGGCTCTCCGAATTCCGTGCAATGAATTTGCATTAAATGGATGAACCGGACGCCTTGAATTCAGCCAAACGGCTATTTATAGCACTCGAGGAAGGAAACAGCCGCATCATTAAAGGACATGTCGGATGCGCCAGCCAAATAGCGCATCATACTGACGTGCCCTCCAGCATCAGGTACATCACACAGACGCGCCCTACGGTACCCGGCGCATCACAGAGGATGTGCCCCCTCACATCCCCATACCGAGTGGAACACCAACCAATGTGCCCACTCAGCTGTCTATCGAACGTCACAAACATTAAATGCTGAACTAACACCAGAGTTGGCAGTACGCTTCCCAAAGTCTGAACATTGGACAGCTTTTTCAGAAAACGAAGCGTCGGCAACGTCAACTTTATTCCGACGGCTACTGCCACGTGGCCGCTCAACCGTCCGCATGCGCCTCTACGGCCATGCGTCCAAATCAGCATGCGCTTCTACAGCCATGCGTTCAAATTAGCATGTGCCTCAAAAGCCATGCACCCCAGACTGCTCTCTGATCCCAAAAGACAGAAGAAAAGTCGCCTGCATGCGCCTCAAAAGCTATGCGCCCTAAATGGTTTGTAACTCCTAAAGGTTATGAGCCGCAGCCTCCTCCTGCGTCCAATCCAAGGCGCAGCTCACCAGATCACTACCCCCCCAAATCCGAGATCTACGAGCCATGAGTCGACGACATGTGTCCTTTGACTCAGCTCGTCCAAGATTTCAGCAACAGAAAGATCTTCTCTTCTGCTACGTGCCGGCTCACAACAGCAGTATGAAGAGTTCAACCTCCCAATCAGGGTGCATCATCCATGCGCCCCCATCAGCAACCTCCACGTGGCGTCCCCACACACCGGCGCATCCTATATGCGCGCATGAGCAGCCAGCCTGTAAAACTATAAATAGAGGGATCTTCTCCTTCACACACACACACAGAATCCACAACGAACATACAAGGAATCACCAGATGGCAGATACAGACACTCAATGTCTTCCTCCTCTCAGCAAGCTCCAGCACCCAGAGCAATCCACACCTTCAGAGAACCGATAACCGTCGTCAGCCCATCAACGGAGTCAACGCAATACCACTCGCTCCATTGGCACTAAGGACCCAGCCTAAACAAAAGTGTACTCCTAGGACTACATCTAAGTCCTATATTGTAACACTGTTCTGTTTGTATTAAAGTTTTCAATCAAACAATTTTAATGGCAAACACGTGTTCTATAGCATACATCGTACATAGCTTATTGAGCTCGGTGTAGTTCAAAGATAACCCTTTATTGATGAAGTAAGGTATCTTTTCTAGGAGGATTACATCATCAACGGAGGGAACATTAGTGTAGGCAGCCACATACTTGGCTAGCTCCGGTTCCTCTTCGGCTACCCCATGTGTGAACGAAGACTGAGAGAACGACCTAGGAAGCTTGATCGTCAGTGGTCCACTTGATAGAGCAGAGCGTGGAGTCGTTGGCAGACTGGCGACCCCCAGTTTGGCATTCAATGTGGAGCGAGGAGTGGCTGGCTCGCTGGAAGTGTCAGACCTTGCATCAAGGTGACAACCTTTCTTGGGAAGGCGTATTGTCAACGGCCTGTCCGAGGGGTTGAGCTTCCCTGCTTGTGGTTGACTGACTCTAGGCAGTCGGATTGTCAGTGGCCCCGTCGTGGGTCTCGGCACTTGGCCGGACCTTGGCAGCCGGATTATCATCTGCTCCTCTTGCGCCGAGAGGCTAATCGCGTCCTTCCGCAGAGTGGCGATGAGGGGTGCGGACTTGCCCGGTTTGCGAGCTTGGAGGTGGATCGTCAGGGGTCCTTCTGATCCCGTGGCTGTCTCGGTATGAGTTTGTGCGTCTCCTTCATCAAGGTGCCTCTTCGACTTTTCGTATAAACAGGAGTCCGAGTAGTAAGATTCGACCCCTTTGAAGGGATCGATATCAGCAAACTCTGTCTTCACGAAGCCGTGTTTGTCGACATATTTGAAGCACTGGTGTAGCGTGCAAGGCACAATCATATAATCGTGTATCCATGGGCGCCCCAAGAGGATGTTGTAAGAGGTGTCTGCATCTATGACATAGCAGGTGACTTCGGATTGGAGGTCGCCAATTTGACACTTCAGACGAATCTTTCCAATAGGGTAGCTCATGTCCGAATTGAAACCACTGATGGCGGTACTTGTAGGTGTTAGAAAATGCATTGGGATGCGAATATGATGTAGCAGGCCCTTCGGGATGATGCTTATGGAAGAGCCAGGATCAATGTGCATCCGATCCACCTTTACGTCGCCGATGTATTTCGTGTAGTATAGCGGGTGATCATGTAGGTTGGTTTTGATAAGCATGTCCTGCGGAGTGAAGACGATGTTGGGCATTGCTCCCGTGCAGGCACTATCTTGGAGATCCACGGGTGAGTCCTCCCCAGTGAGGTTAGATTGAGCGAGATAGGCATCGGTATTTTGGAGTGCTTCGCTCAATGCAATACGAACGTCCTTGGAGAGCCTTAGGAGTTCGTATAATAACAATTTGGCCGGAGTGTTAGCCAATTGTGCTAAGATGCCAAAGTTGTAAGGCCTCTCTAGTCCTTGGGCAGCGTCCTTTCGGAGAGACTTGTCGAAACGAGTCTCCTTCGGCCTAGGCTTGTCGGTCGTCGAAGGCTGAGCCGGTCCCGGAGTATCAGTTGTAGAGGGTTGATGATTTTCAGCTAGACTGTCAACCACATGTTGGGATTGTGCTCCGGTCTGCGTAACGACGGTTGTAGCTTCCTCGTTGTCTACTAAAATTGAACGGTAGGACTTGATTTTTCCACTCTTTTTGTTGGTGGGAGATGGTGTGGGCCGAGTTATTTCTGACACCAAGTCTGGATGGACCCACATGACCTCTCCTCGTGAGGTGGTGAGAGGTACTAGACCAGCAGCTTGTTCTCGGGGCGGAGGAAGATTGGTAATCTCTATTGTCGCGAGAGGGACGGGGATTACCCCGTCTTGAGTCTCCGTCGGAGGGAAGTTATCGAATTGTACGGACACCATATTGGTTGCTACGGTTACCTCTTCGAAGTCGATGGCCAGAGCGTTCGAATCGATGAGGCTTTGGATGTACCGTTTTAGTTGGTAGCAGTCATATGTAGCGTGGTGTACATAACGGTGGTAATGGCAAAACTTCGGGTTCTCCAAATCAGCCGACCGAGGCTTCCGTCTTGGTGGAGGAAGCTGAATTCTACCTCCTTGTATGAGCATGTCTAAGATAGGCTTGACGTGGCCGTCTTCGAAAGAGTAAGTGATCTGAGGCCATTGCTTGTCTGCTGGCTGTGGCTCGGGCTTCTGGGCCGTGTCGGCCACCATAGCCTGTTTTTCCTTGCTGTCCTGATTGTTGGAGGGGTTACCCCCATTATCGTTGTTGAGACGCTTGCCCTTGTTTTCTTCTTCAGTCGTTCTTCAGCGCTTGTGGCGCTGATGATGAATGCCTTCCAATCTTTGAATTGACTTTTGCCCATCCAGAGACTGATCGTTGGAAGCAGTCTCTTTTGGCAAATTTCAATCAAAGAAGAATCTGGATTTCCGAAAGGCAGCTTCATGGCGGTCTGGCGGAACCGCTCGATGTTGTTCCTTGTTAGCTCCTTCTCCCCTTGGACGACGTCCAAGAGAGTGGACATAGTGACGTCTTGTCCTACTTCATAGAATCGTTCCAAGAACATGCGCTTGAAGCCGGCGAAGGAATGGATACAGTTGTCCGGTAGATTGCGGTACCAATCAAAGGCGACTCCTTCCAATGCTCCAATAAATAACCGTGTGAGGATTGCATCCTCATGGGGCAGATGGTCGGTGGTGACCTCAAAGTAAGTGATGTACCGACTTGCTGAGGTTTTGCCATCATACGGGTTGATATTGAACGGCTTATATCTTGGTGGGAATGGAACATCCCTCCACTCAGCAGGGTATGGTTCCCGTATTCTGAGATCTTGAGCATTTTCTCGGGCATAAAACACGGCACGGAGCTCCTGGACCTCTCTTCTTACTTCTCGGGTCTCATCTGTCGCGGCGGGGGCTGTTATTTCGGGAGGATTATTGCCCGGGTTTAGTGCCGCTGAGTTCAAATCTACATTGACCGTGGGGCCCGTGTTTGTTTGACCAGGTGCTCCTCCTTGTAGAGTGGGCAGGGCTGCTTTAATCTCGTCTACAGACTTGACCAAAGCAAGTAATATGGCTTCGAGACTGTCAATGCGCTGGCGATCACTAGAACCACCTTGATCGCTGTCCGTCATGAACACCGTTCTTACGTGAGGAGTGATGGAAGGAACGGTGGAGGATGTGCCCTCTGAGTCGTACCCATACACCGAGAAGTCATCGGGATACGTAGAAATATTGTCTTCTGGTTCAGACTCGGAGGGAGCAGCACTCCCAGTTTCAGGGCTTGCTTTGTCTTGGATGTCCTCGGGGACATAAGCATTTGTTGCTCCTGATGGAAGAGTCGTTTGTGCGGGCTCAGCTCCTCGAAATATCGAATTGTTGTAGATGTTGGGAGGAGTGCTACCCCCAGTTCCCTCAACCCCTAGCGATGTGGATGATGAATTTCCCATCGCGGTAAATTTCGTCTTTGAACGGGTGTGTTGGAATACACCAGTGGAGGACAACCATTTAGACGACAGTTTCTTAGTTGTAGTGGTTGATATCTTCAGACTGGAGATGCTCATTTTCTTCCTTCTCTCTTCGGCGGGAAATTTTTTAGCAGAATTGCAGGAGACAACAGGAGGTGCCTCATCTTCTGAGTTCGGGTGCTGTAGCCTTTGGAAGACGGATGGCCGAGCTTCCGTCATTGTCGCGTTGTTGCAGCAACAATTGATGATGATTTGGGTGCAGCGATGTCCATGCGAGGACTCTTTGCACACCGCCACTCTTTCTCTTTCCTTGCGTTTGTGGAGGATCACCTCACGCAGGTCAGAGGAACCACTTTGTCCGTTCGCCATCGGGGCCTGGACTCGAGCGGTTCTATACAACTTCCCATCAGAGGCCCGTGTGATAGTCAACGGGACGCCCCGATAGTCAGAGGTTGGGACAGCTGACTGGGATTGATGAGCCCGCGCTGCCCTAGACTTCCTCCTTTTAGCACTTGCGGGTGCGTAATAGGAGGAGTCCAAGTTGAATACTACAGAGTCTGGCTTATCATACAGAGAATCATCAGGGTCGGGACCGTATGACAGACGGTCAAAGACCGATCGAGAGAAGCGTGGAACGGACGCTATGCTGCTAGAGTTGGATACCGTGCAGGCTGTCTGCATGCGGCCGTCTTCTGCTGTTGGATGAGTTGTCTTTGAGCGGCTAGGAGTCACGACCGTACAGGCTGGCCGCATGCGGTTGGCAATTGTGGCCGCATGGGTTTTCTGCAAGCGATTGACTCCTGTAATCTCATGTGTTTTATCCATGTGATTGGCGACTGTAGCTGTATAAACTATGCGGCTGACAGATGTGTTCGCATGATTCTTCTTTATGCGACTAGCGGCTGTGGTCGCATGAGCTTTGTCCATGCGGCTAGCCGATGTGGCCGCATGAGCCTTTTTCACTCGGCTAGTACCCCTATGCGGCTCAGTTCGCGTAGAGTTCCTCTTTGCCCCTGCAAGTCCAGCATCATAGTGTTTTCTTCTGTCGGACTTGGGGACAGCAGAGTTGTCTACGGTCTGAAGTGGGGTCGCAGAAGAGTCCTTCTTACCGTTTTGAGCAACAGAGGGTATCCCGTCGGGGGCTTGGGGAGGAGCAAAGGATTTTGGCCTCCACTCTCTGCGAGCCTTTGTCGTGCGGGTGCGCTTCTGGACCGAGCCAGCGCTTCCTTCGGAGAGCATCTCTTCAAATGATTGTTGGTCGAAGCGGACAACCATCTTTTGTTGCGTGGAGCCAAGTTTGGCTGCATCCGATTGCGTCACCAACTCCTCAGCCGTGGAGAAGTTTGTCTCCAGCAGAGTCGCCATCGTATTTGCCATTGATTGTAAAAGTACAGAACAATTATCGGAGGACTGAACTTAGACTCACAATCCAAACTCGCTTGTACAAAGAAAGCCTAGGGACGAAAACCTAGGTACAACAATCTAAGTACAATTGTTTATTTTAGATTCTGGGGTGTGACGATAGAGGCTCGGGAAGGCGACGGCAGCCCTGCCTTACTCCTTGGACGATCGGTATGCAGCCTTGGCTCCTTGTGAAAAGATGGTTGGTGTTGACGAAGAAGTGCTCTTTTTGCTCCTCTGTTGCTCTCCTGGCTTCTCTCTCTCTGTGTATTTTCTCTCTGACTCTGTATTTTTTTATTCTTTTGTTGCCAGGGGATCTTTGCAGAGAAATGATGCTGGCTATTTATAAGAGTGGGGTATGATCATTAGGGTTTGCTAACGATCCTTTATTTGGAATGTCGGTGCTCCTTCAATCTATCTGAACCCTTGATCCTGATTGCAATAAATCTAGGCCATTAATGCGGATAGCACCGAATCTTGTGAGCAATTAATATTAACTGCTTTAAATCTTCATGATGGATTATACCAATGTCCGATTGCTCGCCACGTGTCCCATTGGCTTGATGGTAAATGATATGTCTTGATCTCGGTAATTATGATGATGACGTCAAATATATTTGTTGAGATTCGGTTAAATCCTTGATTAATCCGATGCCACGTATTTTAATTGTGGGGCCTGCCAAAGCCGCATAGGATAGGCAAGACTTGAACCGCAGGGAGGTAATCTTCATGAGCCGCATAGGACAACGCCTTATTGAGCCACAGTGGATAAACTCTCAATGAGCCGCATATGCATAATCTCTACGAGCCGTATAAGCTAGCGTTGTATTGAGCCGCAGGGACTGGGCTCTCGGTGGGCCGCATATGGCTGATTTCTGCTGGCCATATAGGGTGACTTCTTAGTGAGCCGCATGAAGCTATTCTCATTTAAGCCGCATGAGACGTGCCACGTGGCAATCTAGGACTTCTGTCGGATCGGGTCAGAGATTTTCTTCTTTTCCCGAAGAGTCTGTCATTATGGCAGAACCATCATGACGCTTTATGTCAGAGCCGTCACAGTCGTCGGGTCATGTCAGGGCATTAAATGAGGCCACCACTCAAATGGCCAACTGTAGGGGAGGATCCCAAGGGGGATATGGCGTCGATCCGGCCGCATATTCCTGCTGAACCGCATACGCTCCCGAGCCACATGAGACTGAGGGTCTTCTTTGAATCGCGTAAGGCAGCTCCTGTATGAGCCGCATGGGCTTCTTCCCAGAGCCGCATGGACCATTACTCTGATATTTTCCATGCTTCTACAAGCTTCTCAAGGAGATCTTCAGGCAGTGTAGCAAGAGGAAATCCCTCTGCAAGCACGGCCAGTCGGCATTTTGTAACTCCCTCCTTTCACCCCCCTATCTAGTTTACACCCCTATCTTGCTTTTGGGTCCTCTCCCCCCCTCTTTTTGTAGTATACATGTATATGCTTCATCATTTTGTACCTTTTGGTATACTTGTATAGCTTCGTCTTTTCTTTTTATTAAATAAAATGGAGGGGGGTTCTCTTAATATATATATATATATATATATATATATATATATATATATATATATATATATATATATATAACAAAAGGTAAATAATTATGTTCCAAGTGCACATGTTATGCGTTTCAATTATGAAGGGAAGTTCATCATCAGGTGGAACTGTGACTATAGGGTTGTAGCTTCATCTATATTTAGTTAAACCTCACTTCAGCCACTTCGTCTGCTTTGAACTTACATGTATATTATTTGTTGTAAATCTTTACACTGTCTGGCTATGTAGATCGTCCTTTTTGTGCAATTGACTTTAATGTTAATTAGTGAACTTGTGAGGTAGTTAGCATTATAAACTTTATGCCGTTTAGTTTCAACCACTCAAGCTAACTGTGAGAGACATACAGATTCATAATACAGAACGAGTTTTTTTGCTAAAAAAATAGACTTTCACAATACCAGGCTGATTTGGTGGATTATCGTAGGGGATGTGTTTGCCAAATTAACATAATGTTAGTGACACACTTGTCCTTTCATGTAAAATCAAGAGTATTGCAAAAAAATAAGCCTCAATATTTATTAATTTTTTTTGGAAATGGTAGTTAATTTCCGGAATCGTCCTCACAAGGATTCGAACTCCTCCTACAAGGGCCACATGCCTCCACACTAACCACTTGGGCTAGCGGTCATTGGCCTATCAATTAAACTTCAACTAGAAAATGGTGTAATCCCCCTTCCTGAAATTTTAATATATTTTAATTTTATTCTATTTGAATTGCGATTTTTAGTTTTACAAATATTTAATTAATTGATTGTTATTGAAGGCCCTTAGTCATAGTTGAGATTTAGAGTACAAGGTGACTAGGAATCATGGCACGGATAGTGCAGTTGCGTGCTTTGGCTAGTGTATTAGCTATGCTAGGGAAGGTCGAGCCATAGGTTTGTTCTAATTAGGAAAACCAGGCTAAATTGTGACTTAACCCATGTAGATGGTTTAATTATTTATTAATCTATTTTATTGATTTGTAGAAGACCCGGTTGTACCAATTTAGCCCAAACCGGACCCGAACCAAGCTCAAGCCCATGTAGGCATGCAGCAAAACCAAAGATGCCCATGTAAACGTATTCATGTATGTGAAAATACTTTGTATATATTTATGGGAAATGCCAAATATTTTCTAAATATAAATTATATGTATAATATGGATATTAATAAAATCAGAGGGTCTTTTAGAGTATTGACACGATTTTCTGGAGCCAACTCAAGGGTGTGTTTGGTAAGTTCACCAAAAACTATTATATCCATTAATTGTTAATTTCAGTTGTTATTAGGAATATTATTATTCTTAATGTTGTTGATGTTATTATTATATAATATTAGTTTACTATTATTGGTTATATTATTTATTGTCAAATAAAAATTATAATATATGTGTTCATATTTATATGGGTAGACCCTACACTAGAAATAAATTATCATTTAGGTTTTATGGAGTTTATTATATAAGAATAAATATAGATACAATATATAAAGGAAATAATAAGATATTAAATATAAATATTGTACATGTGGTTATCTAATGGTTTATATATATAAATAAATAAATATGTATATAATATGTATATGTAGGGATATATATATATATATATATATATATATATATATATATATATATATATATATATATATATACACATATATACAAAAATATATATATATATATATATATATATATATATATATATATATATATATATATATATATATATATATATATATATATATATATATATATATAATATATATATATAAAATATATATATATATATATATATATATATATATATATATATATTGTATATAAAAAAAAATATATATATATATATATATATACAAAACAAACAATTGCATAAATGATAAAAAGAAAAGCTAAACTAAACCCCCCCCCCCCTTAGCACAGCCATTCCAGGCCGAGCCTGATCCCCTATAGCAGCAAACCGAGTATTAACATATATAAATCGAACGTATATAGGAATTGGAAGATTGAGAGAAAGAGGGGAAAACCCTAGCCGACGTCTAACACCAAACCTTTCCAGTCCCGACCCCAGACCTCGGCGCGCCACCCAGGCGGCTGTGCGGTGCCGCAGCCACCGCCGGTTGGCGGCAGATGGCCGCGCGCGTGCAGGCCGCGCGGATATAGCCTCCGCATAGACAGCAGCAACGACATCCGCAAAGCCAACTTCGTTGCGCACGTTCTCAGTGCTTGCTCGATCATTTTTCGATCTTTGTTCTCTGGTATGTAGCCTATATATACAACTTTAGATTACCCTAATTACTTTATATGTAGATGGCCTGAGTTGTCCGATCATTCGACTCAAAGTCGACGAAAACACTGTTTATAAACAGAGTATATAACCGGTGTAGCACCCATGTTGTAAGGCGATTTGTAGCCGAACCTTCGACAGTTTTAGAAATCTATTTGAACACATTCACAGACAACTTATAGGATACTAAAATGCCACTGACACTTTTCAGTTTCACCTATTATATGTCGAGATAACTCGATTCGAAAATCGGAAAAAAACCTAACAAAACTGTTTTAGAAAATTCTAGAAAACCTCCGATACGACGTGCGTTCTACCAATCCGGGCGACGTGGTCGCGAACCAAAAGTATCGAAAGATGCGTACTGACTTCACGGACGTGTTGACTTTGACGGAATTTAAATTGGTTGTGTGTGCGCGACGAATTTGATGCGTATCCGTCGAAATTTACCGTATCGGTGCCTTTGCAAATTTCTTAATTACTTTGTGCACGATCGTCAAATCGAGACAAAACTTACGCCAACAGGACCGTATCATTTTTCTGGTCCTGTATGCCAAGTTTGGTCCGATTCTGAGATAGTTGACAGGATCACCGTTTTGCGGGCCCCATGATCCGACTCAATAGGCGATTTTGTGCACGGTCCGCTGGAATCTAACTTTGGATATACGGTTGGGTTCGTATTGGAAAACTGGACCTATAGACATATTTTGACAAATTTAGAGACCATAGACTTTGGCACAGTTTTCGGTGCAAAGTGGGTCCAATGGCGGATACCGTTTTGACCCAAAATTACCATTTTGTCCCTGTGTTCAGAATTGAACTTAAGGACAGTTAATTCTAGCTAATTTGACTATTCTAAAAATGTTGATAATATTTATTTTAGCATCCGGAGACTTCTGTATGTGTTGACTGTTGTGACTCACAGAGTGGTATAGTTTATTGGTTACACCAGCACAGGACCTCAGGCGAGTACATCTCTGATAGTTTTTATATTTGATTATCTCTATGAATCATGTACATAGTATTATTTTACATTAATATTTTATTAGTTCTTGACACGATGTTACACGAGATAGTAGTTATGGATTCTTTATATGTTGTTCGTGACCAATCTATTACTGTGTTCTTGACCTATTTGGATCCATGAGTACTGGTCGGGCAAAAAAATACTCTAGACATGTAAACAAACCCAAAAACTTAGCAGTCGCACACTTCACGTGCGAGGTGCCGGATCTTATTCGTGCTTGATAGCAGTCGTACATTTTATGTACGGGGTACCGAATTTACCCTTAGCCGTTTACATGTCGAAGTAGTATTTCAACTCACTAGATAGGTATAGTTTCTGGTTCTACAGTATACATTACTAGCTACATGTCTACTCTGTTTCAGTACTCACTTGTCATTTCCACCATGCTCAGCTCTTGTCATGATACCATGCTTATATTTTCATCATTTATTTTATTATTATTTACAGATTTATGGTTTTCGTCATTTATTAATTCTATTGTGAGAATGTACTCATTCCATTCCTGACTAAAAACTAATATTTTTCAGGTTTAGCTGCGATCACTCTTAGCATTGGGAAGGCATGGGTACGCTGAGGCCAAGCTAGATAGTTGAATTAGTTGTCTTTTTCTACTTGTGAGATTTTATATTTTCTGGCAAATGTGAAGTTGTGAAACCTTGTAATTTGTAAACTTGAATTAGTAATGTGAATGACCAATAATTGTTACATTTTGTGATTTTTTTAGCATCTTAGCCGCGACAGCGTTCTACCGTCGACTCTGCGGCGTAGGCTGGCTTGGACACATGTGGTATCTGAAAAAAGCGGGTGCGGGCCGTGACAAGTTTTTGTGGTGGCCCATGCAAGTCAGTTTTCACAAATTGTGCAAACTCGTGGTAGTGCCATATTAGTCGTACTACTGCGAGCCTGCGACTAGGAAATGCTCATTCACAACTAGGAGTAAATCAATTTTGAGAGAATGGTTAGGACTAGGAGTCCCTAATTTAAATTGACATTTGGGTAGTTAAGGTTGCTACATAGGTCTCACTAGATGACTTTCATAGAAGGATACACTATCGCATTTTGATTCGATGGTCTTTCTCAGGAGGGTAGATTTGTAACATCTTCCCAAAAGTTTAAAAAATATCCTTTTATTTATTTGTTTGAATCAAAATATGGTTTTAGAATTTTATAAATATTTAGTATAGACGGCCTTAGTCATGGTTATGTTTTGAAGTGCAAGATAACCAAGAATTTTGGCACTGAGAGTGTAGTCGAGTGCTTTGACTAGTGTTCTAGCCATGGCAGAGGAGGCCAAGTCATAGGTGTGCACTAACTAAGAAAACCAGGCCAAATCGTGACATAACCCTAGAAATAATTTAATTACTTATTATTAAGATTATTGGCTTTTAGAAGACCTGTTTGCTCCAAACTAGCCCGAACTCAATTCAAGTCCAGGTGGTCATGTAGTGCGACCAACGTCATCCATGTAGATATATAGATGTGTATATATATTTTGGTAGTCCATTTCTAGTATTGGGAATAATTTCTATAAATTATATATTGAATATAATATATGTATTATTGCTATTTAAATTTATATTTTACTTGGACATATGATAACCTTTTCTTAGAATGATATTGTGGGATTTTTGGGATTTACTTAGGCTATACATATATACTTGTGTATAAATATATTCATAATAGGTAGACATAGTGCTTTTTACATATTTTTCCTTCGATCTTGAATATTAGAGAAATATAAATTTAAGTTTATATTTCTTTTGCCTTCGGTCATTTTCTCCCTAATCATGATCATTTGTACAACTTTATCTTATGTCTTTTCTAAACATCGCCATATCATAAGTTCGTATCACTTATATTCTTTTCCTTGGACCTAAGGAATTACTTTTTTAAATAACTTCTCACTCAATCGTCTATTAATCTCGAGTTAAGTTTTTGGATTCAAAAGTTTCCTCTCAATCGTTGAATCTTGAATATCTGTGAAATAAGGATTATAAGATTTTACTTATTTTGGTTTCGATCATTACCCTTCCTAATCAATTGTTTTCTTTTCAAGAAGCTGATCTTATACTTGAAGAACAGATATTTGCACTTTTTCTATCTTTATCAACTTGTATGATATTTTAAACTCCTTTGATATTATTAGGGATATAGTTGGAATAATTTTGATGACTTGCGATGACAAAACAGCAGCGCACTGTCGTCACTTATTTGAATTATCAAGACTGTGGGTTCACTGCAGCCAGCAGCGCACTGGCGTGGCATGACCCCTAAGTTGAAATAATTTCAAGTAAGCGTGGGTGATCGAAAATTATTAAAATTATGTCTTGGTCGTCTTATTTCATCCTTGAGTTGTTGTCAAGATTAGATAGAGTTGATAGGGTATTCGTTACCGCAACATAGCTTGAGTTGTGGAACCAAGGGTTTGATGCAGCTAGCTGTACACTGGCGAGGCATAAATTCTTGGTAAAATGACTTCGATTATGTTCACGAGTTTCGAATACCATAGGGAATATGTCTTATTGGCATATAACTATTAAGTTTTCAAATTGATTTGTGCTTATTCCTAGTCACAATCTTCTTGATAAACCGATAATTCTTCCTTCCTTTCTTATCCTTCTATTTTTCAGATTATAACCTTTTAATGTAATTCCGACTGGATTCCTAAACTTATCTAGATTTTGATTCTAAACTCGTGCCTAAATAATTGGGGATAAATATTTTAAGCATTTTTGGATTTAAACATCCTTGAACAATTTTGCTCATGACTAGACTCCTTTTATTATATTTCGATCGAGTCAATTTCGTATCCTTTCCTAGGTTTGATTCTATGATCATGCCTACACAATCGATCATGTTAGAACGATTTCGATTTGGATCATCCTTAAATATCTTTGATCATGACCAAACTATTCGATACTATTTCGATCGTGCCAATTCGTATGTCATCCTAGAATTCAATTCTATGATCGTGCCTAAATAATTTTGTTTAACTAGTTGTTCGTACCAAGATGATTTCAATTTTAATCGATCTTAAACTATTTTTTATCAAGACTAAATAATAACCGTGTCTATAATTTCAACTAAATCATAGCTAAGGTTATACTTTCATTCCAACTACGGTTATAACTATTTTGATCATGATCATGCTCGTGCCAACTTCATATTTTTACCCTGCTTGGATGACTTGTACGATTAGCCTTGATCGTGACTGCCTCTTAAATGCGACTAAAATCTTGTTTAGATTTTATCGAGAGCTTTGGTCATTCCTTAAAAAGTTGGTAATGACTCAACTATGTTGACCATAGATTGGTCGTGCCCAACCAGTTCACTCTTGATCGTTCTTAAAAACATTTGCTTGTCAACTAGACCATTTGATCGAATACTGGTCGTACCAAATCGGACTCTCCTTTTTTCTATTATCTTTATTATTTTTATGCGTGACTAATTAGATCATGAATCATATCACTCCCTTAATTATACCATTCGTCGTTTTATTCATATCAATTAAAAATTTAGTTTCTTGATTATTGTTCATAGTCGTGCCTAATCGTGCACTTTGAAATTTTAAAGACGAAATGTTCTAAGGTGGGTAGAATTGTAAACCCACATCCCTGCTTTCAAAAATTTTATTTTGTTTTATTTTAATAAATTTAGTTAGAAATAGATTTTATTTGTAACCACTATCGAATATATTTTGAGGACAACAGAATTTTTGTCAAACTATTTTGGATTTATAATTTATAAAATATCGTTTAAATTATTTGCTAATATTAACTATCAACTAAATTCATTTTGTTATATTATAAATTAGTTTGATTCAGTCTTGGACTAACAAAGATATGTACTGTTTAGATAATATACATAATAATTTCCATGTCATTTGATAAACATATTATCCATTTAAATTATTATTGTATTATATTTAGCTTCGATCAAATACATTTTTAATATTTTAATAAAATCTTGAATTATTTTTAAAATCATTATGGATTGATTTTGATTTGTTAATCCAATATTTATTTAAATCTTAGAAAGATTTGATCATCCTAGTCCTTAAATTTGAGGACAAATCATTCTAAGGTTGGTATGTCGTAAGCCACTTTCTGTTTTCTTACATTCCCCATTTAGTTTATTTTATTTTAATTATTTTTCCAAATCGGGAAATAATTTTTATTCTATTTCTATTTTAGATATTTTGGAACAAAAAAAAAGAGAGGAGAGATTTGCAACATTTTAGAAGAGATTTTATTCTAGGATTATTTGAATTCCTATTTTATCAAGAGTTATATTAAATTCAAATTATTACTATAATATTTTAGAATGTATTGTGTTTGTGATATATATATATATATATATTTTTTTTTTTTTTGTGATATATATATATATATATATATA
The DNA here is from genome assembly GCA_029216955.1 of Iris pallida. Taxonomy (NCBI): domain Eukaryota; kingdom Viridiplantae; phylum Streptophyta; class Magnoliopsida; order Asparagales; family Iridaceae; genus Iris; species Iris pallida. The sequence goes on from JANAVB010011248.1 coordinate 864,696, forward strand.
TATATATATATATATATATATATATATATATATATATATATATATATATATATATATATATATATATATATATATATATATATATATATATATATATAATATATATATATAAAAAAAAAATATATATATATATATATATATATATATATATATATATATATATATATACAAAATATATATATATATATATATATATATATATATATATATATATATATATATATATATATATATATATATATATATATACAGCTATAAATATCTGAATTATTCTTAACAATATTTTGACAATTGATTTTATTACAAGGAATATTTAAAGTAATAGGTATTATTTTAGACAATATTTTATGAATTGGGGCATGATTGGGTCAAATTCCTAGATTCCCTCTTCCGGAGTTTCAGAATTTTTTTAATTTTATTTATTCATTCACATATTTTATTTGCCGGGGTGGAAGGTAGATTTCATCGATACCTTATTTATGATTATTTTCCTTAGCAAACTTGTTTCAAAATTAAAATTGAGAGCATTTTAGGGCTTTTGGAGTTTCAAACACTTTTCTTCCTATTTTACTTATTTTTATTCGATCAATTTCTTTTATCATAAATTTCCACTACCGTTCACCAATCCGCCAAGTCTGCATATCCCACTAGTCCTTAAATTCGAGAACAAATTTATTTCTAAGGTGGGTAGATTTGTAATCATCCTTCCTAAAATTTTAATATATTTTTATTTTATTCTATTTGAATTACGATTTTTAGTTTTATATATATTAAATTAATTGATTGTTATTGAAGGCCCTTAGTCATAGTTGAGATTTGGAGTACAAGGTGACTAGGAATCATGGCACGGATAGTGCAGTTGCGTGCTTTGGCTAGTGTATTAGCTATGCTAGGTAATGCCGAGCCATAGGTTTGTTCTAACTAGGAAAACCAGGCCAAGTTGTGACTTAACCTCTGTAGATGGTTTAATTATTTATTAATCTATTCTATTGACTTATAGAAGACCCGGTTGTACCAATTTAGCCCAAACCGGACCCGAACAAAGCTCAAGCCCATGTAGGGATGCAGCGAGACCAAAGATGCCCATGTAAACGTATTCATGTATGTGCAAATACTTTGTATATATTTCTGGGAAACACTAAATATTTTCTAAATATAAATTATACGTATAATATGGATGTTAATAAAATCAGAGGGTATTTTAGAATATTGACACGATTTTCTGGAGCCAACTCAAAGGGTGTGTTTGGTAAGTTCACCAAAAACTATTATATTCATTAATTGTTTATCTCAGTTGTTATTAGGAATATTATTATTCTTAAAGTTGTTGATGCTATTATTATATAATATTATTTTACTATTATTGGTTATATTATTTATTGTCAAATAAATATTATAATATATGTGTTCATATTTATATGGGTAGACCGTACACTAGAAATAAATTATCATTGAGGTTTTATGGATTTTATTATATAAGAATTAATATATATATAATATATAAAGGAAATAATAAGATATTAAATATAAATATTCTACATGTGGTTAGCTAATGGTTTTTATATATAAATAAATATATATGTATATAATATGTATATGTAGGTATATGTGTGTGTATATATATAGGGATGTATGTCCAAGTGTGTGTGTATATATATATATATATATATATATATATATATATATATATATATATATATATATATATATATATATATATTTTTTTTTTTTTTTTTTAAAAAAAAAAAAAAAAAAAATATATATATATATATATATATATATATATATATATATATATATATATATATATATATATATATATATATATATATATACACAAACAAATGCATAAATAATAAAAAGAAAAGCTAAACTAACCCCCCCCCCAGCACAGCCATTCCAGGCCGAGCCCGATCCCTATAGCAGCAAACCGAGTATTAACTTATATAAACGGAACGTATATAGGAATTAGAAGATCGAGAGAAAGAGGGGAAAACCCTAGCCGACGTCTAACACCAAACCTTCCCAGCCCCGACCCCAGACCTCGGGGCACCGCCCAGGCGGCTGTGCAGCGCCGCAGCCATCGCCGGCCGACGGCAAATAGCCGTGCGCGTGCAGGCCGCACGGACATAGCCTCCGCGTAGACAGCATCAGCGACATCCGCAAAGCTAACTTCGTTGCGCACGTTCTCAGCGCATGCTCGATCATTTTCCGATATTTCTTCTCTAGTATGCAGCCTATATATACAACTTTAGATTACCCCAATTACTTTATATATAGATGGCCTGAGTTGTCCGAGCATTCGACTCAAAGTCGACGAAAACTCTGTTTATAAACAGAGTATATAACCGGTGTAGCACCCATATTGGAAGGCGATTTGTGGTCGAACCTTCGACAGTTTCAGAAATCTATTTGAACACATTCATAGACAACATATAGAACACTAAAATGCCATTGGCACTTTTTAGTTTCACCTATTATATGTTGAGATAACTCGATTCGAAAATCGGGAAAAACCTAAGAAAACTGTTTTGGAAAATTCTAGAAAACCTCCAATATGACGTGCGTCCCGCCAATTCGGGCGTTGTGGTCGCGAACCAAAAGTATCAAAAGGTGCGTAATGACTTCGTGGACGTATGGGCTTTGACGAAATTCAAATTGGTTGCGTCTGCGCGACGAATTTGATACGTATCCGTCAAAATTCACCGTATCGGCCCCTTTGCAAATTTCCCAATTATTTTGTGCACATTCGTCAAATCGAGACGAAACTTACGCCAACATGACCGTATTATTTTTCTATTTCTGTATGCCAAGTTTGGTTCGATTCTGAGACAGTTGACCAGATCGCCGTTTTGCATGCCCCACGATCCGACTCAATTGTCGATTTTGTGCACGGCCCACCAGAATCCAACTTTGGATATATGGTTGGGTTTGTATCGGAAAACCGGAGCTGTAGACATATAGTTTAACGACTTTAGAGACCATAGACTTTGGCACACTTTTCGGTGCAAAGCAGGTCCAACGACGGACACCGTTTTGACCCAAAATTATCGTTTTGCCCGTGTTCAGAATTGGATTTAAGGACAGGTAATTCTAGCTAATTTGACTATTCTAAAAACATTGGTAATATTTATTTCAACATCTGGAGACTTCTGCATGTGTTGACTATTGTGGCTCACTGAGTGGTATAGTATTATCGGTTACACCAGCACAGGAACTCACTGAGTGGTATAGTATTAAGGAGGTTATTGCCAGCTAGCGACTTTCTGCAGAATATAGGGTAGCACCCCTGGACCCCAAGCATATTTTGCTGCACCTCTCCTCGGAGCTTGAGCACAGGACCGTGTGGTCCAAGGGCACCAGTAGGGTGGACTCCCACAAGATGAAGATTATCAGGTGGTCGGTGGGCTTCAACACCAAAGAAGACTCAACGACGGTTGTGGCCTTGGTGACCCTCCCTAACTTTCCCCTTATATGATTCGTTCCAGCGGCCCTCAAACGGATCGCTAACTCCTTCGGGACGTATGTTGCCACAGCAGAGGAAACAAGCAAGCTTACTAAAGCCCACTACGCCAAAATCTGTGTGGAACTTGACCTCACCAATAAGCCCCCTAATTACATCCTCCTTGAACTAGGCAACCAGACGCACACACAGCAAATAGTCTACGACGACCACATCATCTTCTGCAAATACTGCCATTTGCGAGGGCACCTAGCAAAGTACTGTTTTCTCCTCCACCCAGAGCTCAAGAGGAAAACAGTCCGGAAGGATGCCCCTGTTAGAGTCAGAAAGACCCAACAATCGAAGCACAACCCTCCCCTACTTTTGATGCCAAACACTCACGTCAGATTTGACGAACGCGAAGGCACGCCGGTCAAAGTAGCCTCTCCTAGCACAACATTGATACATGGTTCCCCCTCATCCCTCACCCTCTCTAATCAGTTCAAGGTCTTAGACACGAGAGCCATTGACTCCTCTCAGGAGCTCACTGTTCGTGGAGATTCTGACGAGCCCACTGGTCCAAGCTCAGAGAGGACGTCTCCCAGCAATATCCCCACAGAGGCTGTTGAGGCATACCTCCTTGAATCCCTAACTGCCCCAAGAAAGAGAGCAGTCAGCCATCCCTCTGACGAGGTGTTTACCATCGATGAAGCCCTAGCCATCCTGGGTCCAGAATAGGTCCTTAGAGTACGACAGGTCATGGTCACAGGATTTTCCCTCCAGTCGGTAGGAGAACTATTCGAACGCCCGGAAGACACCATCATAATCCCCCCAGAAGAGGCCATTCTGGATTCTGCCGGAGAAAGGTTATAACCAGTAGAGGACACCCCCACCATCACAGTTGAAGCATCAACCCTTAACAACTCAACGGTAGCGATGGCACCCATCAACACCAAAAATTCTGATAAAACAGAAGCCACAGAGCCGTCGACCATGCGTACCAGATCTGCTGCTAAGCGGATAAGAAATGCTACCGCCAACATCTTTAATGCTTAACATCCTATCCTGGAATGTTCGAGGCCTGGATAACAAACCTACCAGGACGCATCTCACCAGCCTCAAAAAACTCCACAAGATTGACATCTTGATCGTCATTGAACCCAAGACTTCCTCCAAGAAAATTAAAACCATCCAGCAACAGTTAGGGATCAATACGGCCATTGCTGGCTGTAATAACATTTGGATCTTCTTCTCGACGGACGTCAAGATCAGAGTTATCCAGGACTCGAGGCAGGCTCTCTCATGTTGGATAGAGCATCCCTTCCTCCCCAGACGCTCTATTTTATCCGCGGTTCATGGTAGCGGCGACGCGGCTGATCGCAAACAGATCTGGAACGACCTCCTCGACACCTACCTAAACCACATTAAACTACCGTGGCTTTGTATTGGGGACTTCAATGCCATCACCTGCAGAGAGGAGAAGTCTGGCGGGCGCCCTACTCCATTTATGGTCATGCAAGATTTTAACAACTTTATTTTCAATGCCAACCTCCACCCGCTCCAGTTCACCGGTAGTACGTTAACCTGGTGTAACATACAGGATGGCGATCGCCGACAATACTTCCGTCTCGATAGGGCCCTTTCGACGTAGTCAACAAGTTTAAGGTGAAGAAGAAAGCCCTTTCGACGTGAAGCAAACAAGCGTACAGGGATATTTTTTAAGCCGTTCATATCGCAGAAGATGATGTCACGCGTGCCGAGGCCCTATTCACTACAGATCGATCGCCTGCATCCAGGAAAGCTCTTAACCTCACCAAAGCTATTCTTAAATTTTGGCTGAAAGTTGAAACAGACTTTTGAAAACAGAAGGCGAGACTTAAATGGGATAGCGAAGGGGACAAAAACACAGCCTACTTCCACGCCTATGCCAATGTCCGAAGACAGAAACTCAACATTCATCAGATCACCGACGATTCGGGTAACATCATCAAAAACCAACGGGGTATTCAAGAAGCGGCAGAGAAGTTCTACGCTCAGCTGTTCACCAAAGAAAGGGTCTACAGAAACAACAACCTCCTGGCTGAGATACCCCACCACATTAACGACAATGATAACTCCCGGCTGGACCTCCCTCCGTTCGAGCAGGAGGTGAAAAAACGCGGTCTGGGCACTGGATGCACACAGTGAGCCAGAGCCGGATGGATTTTTGGGGATGTTTTTCTGAGAGTACTGGGATATCATCAAGAATGATATCCATGAAGCGGTAACTGCCTTTTTCCAGGGAGCTACTTACCCTAGATCCATCTCTTCCGCCAACCTAATCCTCATCCCGAAAAAAGATAACCCAAAGACGTTTTGCGACTTCCGCCCCATTAGTATGTGCACCTTCACCAACAAGATCATCTCTAAGATCGCCTCCCGTATGTCAGACCTGCTTTCCAAGATTATCTCTAAGGAGCAAAGTGGGTTCGTCCGAGGTAGAAACATCCAGGATAACATCATGCTTGCTCAAGAGTTAATCACCTGCATGAAACTTCCTGCTAGAGGTGGCAACATCGCGATAAAATTGGACATGGAAAAAGCTTATGACAGCATGGATTAACAATTCATGATCTAGATTTTCAGGGCCTTTGGTTTCTCGAAAAACTAGACCAACATTGTCTGGAGATCGATCAACAACTCCTGGTTTTCTACGGTGATCAACGGACAAGCTGACGGATTCATCAAATCGAGTCGCGACGTCATGTAAGGAGACCCCTTATCATCCACCATCTTCATCATTACGGCAGATGCTTTGAGTAGAAATTTGAACAAAATAGTTCACACCCCGAACTTCCAGCACTTCCATACTGCCAGCGGATGTCCGATCATCACCCACCTGGTATATGCAGATGATATCCTTATATTTATATCCGGGGATGTCGGGTCGGTGGAGGTGGTCCAAAATACCCTCTAGAGATACTCCTCCTGTTCAGGTCAAAAGGTCAATCCCTCTAAGAGTGTCATCTATGCCCACCACAACATCAAGAGAGAGAACACGGCTAGCATCTCCAATATCACCTCGTTTGCCATTAAACACCCTCCATTCCAATACCTCGGATGCCCCTTCATGTACGATAAATTAAACTCGAGCATTTTTGAGGAGCTGATCAACAGAATCAGGAGAAAACTGGAGGGGTGGCACAACACAACCTTATCTCCAAGCGACAAGATGATCCTCATCAAACATGTTCTCACTTCTATTCCCACATATACCCTGGCTGCGTGCTCCCCTCCCAAGAAGGTACTCTCCTTGGTTGAAAGCATCCTTAGCGACTTCTTTTGGGGGTACAGTAGAGGCCACGTCAAGCATCATTTTGCTAGTTGGGACACCATGGCTAGACCTACCGAGGAAGGAGACATGGGCTTCAATAAACTTTCTCACATTGTGGATGTCTTTTCGATGAAGCTATGGTGGAAGCTTAGTACGAATCAGAACCTATATGTTAGATTCATGAAGGCCAGATATTACAAGCAAATTCATCCGTCTCGGGCTACCCCAAACAGCAGATCCTCAGCGGCGTGGCGTCGTATCCTCGTCGGCCACATTATGGCCGAACCGGAGATCTATCTTCATTTGGGCAATGGAGAATCATCGACCATCCTTGAACGTTGGGCTAGTAAATTCCTGCTCCCCAACCTGCCAACGGCCCGGGGGAACAGCAAGATCAAGGATTTGTGAGACTACTCAGGAAACGACTGGAATTGGGCTAAAATTCGTGAGTGGGTTGGAACTGAAGCTGAAGATTTCATCCGTCGTCGAGTCTGAAGATCGACAACAAAGCAGATGAGCTGAGATGGTCGATCGAAAGTTCGAGATGCTTCTCCGTACGATCGGCCAGACAGGTGGCCCGTGGTCCTGGGATGCCTTCTACGACCATTGCAGTCTTCTGGCAGAACTGCATCCCCAAGAAGTGGTCTATCCTCCTTTGGAGGACATTTAAGAAAAAGCTCCCCACTGATAAAAATCTTCTCACTATTGGGTTCAGTTTAGCGTCTGTATGTAATTTCTGCTCAGAGCGTCAGACAGAAATCGTCGATCACATCCTTTGTCAGGGGATGGCGAGTTCTGTCCTAGTGATGCAGTCAGGCTCAGGGAGGCGGGTGCTTCTACGATCTATTGGCTGGCTGGGCACCCAGATCCTACAGACACCAGATCATGGCAGCATCTACCACGTGGGTCTTATGGAAGAATCGTAACAAGACGAGATATTAGGGCCACCAGTATATCGCCGACAAGATCATACGGGTGGTCCTCCGGCAGTGCTGTAAGATCAGGAACGTCAGTAAGCATGGTCAGACAGACATTTGGGTTTCTCTTCTCTCCTAACCCTCCCGTTTTCAGCTTTTGGTGGTATACTTGTATAGGCGTCGGCATTTTGTGCCTAGGGGTATACTTGTATAGGCTTCGACATTTTTGAGCCTTTATGAATAAAAGTAGAAGTTTCTAATATATATATATTTCATATTGCTTCTATATATGCGTCGTCTACGGACCTCGTCACCCTCCGCATCGGTGAACCCCTCCGGCGCCTGACGGAGGGCCCTCTCCCTCGGAGGTGAAGCGCCCCCCTTGGTCGGCCATCCTCCCTCTCGCAGGTAGCTATGAGCCGACCGTCCAGCGCGTGGCGTCCCCCCACCCCCTCCTCTCCCCCTGCCGGCGTGGCCGTGCTTTCCTCTCGTGTGAGCCGCCCGCCCTTCCCCCGAGCCCCATCCTCTCCGTCCAGAGGCCGCGTTCTCCCCTTCGGCATGGCAACCCCCTCCCCATGGAGCCGCCCTCCCTCCTCTAAGTTCCCCCAGGAGTCGTCGTCGGGAGCCACATCGTCGCGGATGCCCCCGTCCTTCCTCGTCGCGGCTGCCTCCTTCCCTTTCGATAGACGGACCCCCCTCCCCCGTTTTCCCCCTCCTCCGCTAAGCATCAGGGGGAGGCCCGTCCCTCGATCCGAGCACCCCATCGGGCCGTGCAACCCCTCGGGTAGTGCGCCACCAACCCCTCTTTTGGACAGTGAGCCCCACCTCGGGCTTAGTGTCTTCCTAAGGCAGCGTGCCCATACCCCCCAGCCATATTTTCAAAATAGTTTAAAATTTCGATTTTTGAAATTTCAAATTGTGTTGAAACACAGTAGTAGTCCAAAATTTTGGCTCTCCAAAATTTCGTATTTTCGTATTTCTGTACTTTGGCTTTTGTTACTTCGCTTCTCCGGACCCTTTTGTGTTTTTCGGTCCTGTACCCGTCTGTACCGCTCTTCTTGAGCCCCCTTCTCTTTTTCAATAAAATGTCCTTTCCCAAAAAAAATATATAGAAGCAATATGAAATATATATATATATATATATATATATATATATATAAGCAATATGGGTAATTATGGCGAACTTGCCTCCACTGGGGCTCGAACTCCTGACCACTTGGGCTACATGCATCTATCTTAGCCACTAGGCTAGAGGTCATTTGCTGTAACTCCACTTCCCGATTTAAAAAAAATTAAATAAATTCGATTTCTAATAATTACAATTGTTTTTATTATTGAGTTTCAAATAATAAATTAGTTTAAATAATAATTTTGGTGATTTATTTTGGAGGGAATTAAATTTAAACAGAATTTTCAAAATTTAAAAGTTTGTTGTAACAAATTTAGTGGACCCCACTATTTTTCAAATTTTCTAACTGATTTTTACCTAAATTATGGAATAAATAAAAAGGGGGAGGGGATTTTGTAAAAATTAATTTGGTGGAGGGGTCGTTTTATAAATAGTGAAAAGGGTAGGATCATTCTACATTTTATCCATTTGGTGGAGGGGGCAAAGTGCAAAAATTGCACTTTCTATTTACTCAGTAAATGAGAACAGAGAGTTTCTCATTCTCTCTCTCTCTCATTCCAGAAATTATTTCACTGTGGTTTTCCCCTTTTCCAAAGTCGACGACAGCAACGCCGACGACCTCGCCGCCGACGGCGACGACCACGAACCCGACGGCGACGACCACGAACCTGATGATGAGATCTCGGCGAGCCGGCTGTGCGCGACGTTCTCAGCCGCATCTCCGTCCAACGGCGACGGCGGTGGATTCTACAACGAAGATCAGCGGTGAGTTCTCTGTTTTTACCCTGTTTCTCGTGTGGATCTATTTGTTGGGATCGATTGGATCGATCGGTAATTTGTGATCGATAGTTTCTACTGTTGGTCCTGAGTTCCATTCTTGTTTCTTGCTTGGAACATGTTCGATGTGATGCTGCAGCGTGGAACTTGGATCACAGCGGGCACGTAGGATCGTATCCGACTCCGAGTCGCTCCAGATTTGATCCCGCTGTAGCTCCCCTTCCCAGAATTTTAAAATATTTTTATTTATTTATTTGATTTAAATGGTAATTTTAGAATTTTTGTAAATAATTATTTAGTTAATTATTACGGTAGATGATTTTTAATCATGATTAAATTTGGAGTACAAGGTGACTAGGAATCATGGCACGGATAGTGCAGTGGCGTGCTTTGACTAGTGTATTAGCCCTGATAGGGAAGACCGAGCCATAGAGATGTCCTAACTTGGAAAACCAGGCCAAGTTATGACATGACCATTATAAATAGTTTAATTATTCATTATTAATATTATTTGACGTCTAGGTGACCCGATCGCACCAAACCAGTCAAACTGAACCCGAACTGAGCCCAAGTCCATGTAGTCATGCGGTACGTCCAATGACACTCGTGTTGATGCATTTTTGGTATGATTGTGTCGTATTCCATTTTAGTGATCTAATGAGTATTCCTAAATATTCTTATTTTAAATATTATAAATATTATGATTAGTGGTATTTAGTGACTTCTGTATAAAATAGGTCCTCGTATATTTCGGGATTTTTAGACTGAACATAATGGTTTTAATATACCATTATGGATTTATGGAATTTTATTATTATTATTATTATTATTATTATTATTATTATTATTATTATTATTATTATTATTATTATTATTATTATTATTATTATTATTATTATTATTGTTGTTGTTATTATCATTATTATTGAGGATATTCGTATTTAATATTATTTTATTAGTAGTGATTATATTATAAATGTCGAATAAATGTTATTTATATATAAAGTTGTATTTATAAAATGGGCTCTACATAGGAATGATACTTTGGGATCTATTTAGAATTTATGGCGTATGTTATATAGGTATATATATAATTATATAGATAAGTAAATATATATATATATACGTATATACGTATATATATATATATATATATATATATATATATATATATATATATATATATATATATATATATATATATATATATATATTTTATATATATATATATATATATATATATATATATATATATACGTGTGTGTGTACGTATATGTATATATAAATATATATGAAATGTGTATATGTTACGTATATATATATATATATATATATATATATATATATATATATATATATATATATATATATATATATATATATATATATGTATATGTATATGTATATGTATATGTATATGTATATGTATCTGTATACATAAAAAAATATATATATATATGTATATGTATATGTATACATATGGGTATAAGTGTTTGTATATATAAATATACAATATTATATATAATTGTGAGTATATATAGTTATATAGTTATAAAGAAAACAAAAGAAAAAGACAAATAAAACAACAATTATTAATTAATAACCCCACCCAATTACCAGCATAGCCCAGCTAAAACGAGCCCAAGCTCAGCCCCCAGGCCCGACAAACCTAGCAACAACCCCAAACCAAGTCGGGCCCAAGCCCAGCCGGCCAGCCCAGGCCCAAGCCCGGCCAGCCAGGCCAGAGCCCGAGCCCATGCTCATAACACCGTTTAAATCCAGCGGAGAAAACCGCTTAAGTATATACGAACATAATGAGAGCAGAACTCTCGAATAAAAACATCGAAACCCTAAACCTACTGCGAACGCAACCCTAGCCGACACCCCAGCCTCTCGCACGCCCCCTCGACAGCGACGCCACCGCCATAGTGGTCGGCCGGCCAGCGAACAGTAGGCGCACGCGCGGCCTGCGCGCACAAGCACAGGTTTACACAGGCAGCAGAACAAGCCAGTAACCCTATTCTTTTACCCTTATCTCACTCTCGTTTCGTCTTTTTATGATCTACGAAAGCCTACGCGTAGCCTATATGACCCCCTACATGATCCTTCAAATAGTTTCGAATATGGTTGAGCCATCAATCCAGAATATCGACGCAAAGTCAAAGAAAAATCATGTCGAAACAGGACTGATAACTGTTCCAAGTGCCTATGTTTGAGGTTGATTCCTGGACACTCTAGTAATTATTTAGAAGATCTAATTCAAAACAGTCCTAGATAACCTATAGACCTCCACAAACCTTTTTGTAGATTTCTATTTGATTGATTATACGTTGAGAAAACCAGATCCCAAGTTTGCAAAATAAATAGTTTTTCAAACAGAAAATCTAGGAAAATTGTCCGACACGACGTGCGTCCCGCCATTCCGTGCGACGTGGTCGCAAACCGAAGGCATCAAAAGCTGCGTAACGGCATCGTGGTCGTGTGGGCTTTGACGGAATTCAAATTGGTCGTGTGTGCGCGACGAATTTGATGCGTATCCGTCGAAATTCACCGTATCGACCACTTTGCACAAACTCTAATTACTTTGTGCACGCTCGTCAGATCGAGACAAAACTTGTGCCAACATAACCGTATCATTTTTCTGGTCCTGTATGCCAAGTTTGGTCCAATTCTGAGACAGTTGATAAAATCACCGTTTTGTGGGCCCCACGGTTCTACTCAATGGGCGATTTTGTGCACGGCCCGCCGGAATCCAACTCTGGACATACGGTTGGGTTCATATCGGAAAACCGGATCCGTAGACATGTAGTTTGATGACTTTAGAGACCATTGACTTTGGCACGCTTTTCGGTGCAAAGCGGGTCCACCGACGGATATCGTTTTTGCCCAAAATTACCATTTTGCCCCTGTGTCCTGAATTGGACTTAAGGACAGGCAATCCTAGCTAATTTGACTATTCTGAGAATGTTAGTAACGTTTATTTCAGCTTTCGGAGACAGTTGTGATGACTTGGACTTTCTGACTTGTGATTGGCGATACGTTGTTGGTTCTCCGTACAACCTCCAGGCAAGTATACCTTGCCAACTTGTACAGTATAATTTATATGCATGTTCATCATCTCGATGTGGTTCTTTCCTTACATTCGTGATTGCTTGATTCCATGTCTAGTACACTCATCCTGTTATGGTTTTACTTTACATGTTTCTAGTTTCTTGTTCCTTTTCTGTTATGATATTTTTTTACCTGTTACACTGTGTTAGTCTCATACGTGTTGCTTGATAGAGTCGTCTAGTCCTACACCACAATTTTCTCAACTTGATTATAACTTGACTTGACTTGACTTGACATGACTGGAGTGGGACTTGACTTTGACATTCTATATATTATGAGTACTTACCTTGACTATGGTCTATAGGATTTTATACTAGGATTGGCTACTATCTTGGTTGTGAGTACTTGCCTTGACTGCGATTGAGACATTATAGATTGTGAGTACTTGCCTTGACTGTAGTTTATAGCCAGCCATTTCTCGTATGGCATGCCAGTGTCTTAGGATCCTCATGTTTAGATCTCGTGTCTTGGTTCACTTTGTCTCGTTGGATACCCTTGATTGTTTCTTGCTTCTTTTTACTGTTACATGTTGGCTTGTATATTATGTATCTTGCTAGTCCTCTGAGGACCTGATGATCTCTTCAGGTTTAGCAACTGCATGGAGTTAGTTAGCAGGGCGAGATGGTAGAGGATTGCGATGTATGATACAGGTATTGCTGGTGTTATTTCTTTATTATCCTCTCGTGCTTTACATTCAGTACCATGATATATTCTGCTTACTTTATAGACTCATATCATTCTTAGAGTCTAATCGGATAATATGCTAATGCGCTGCAAACCATGACCCATAATTGTTCATTCGTGTTTCGTATATTTATTGTGGATTGAGATATAGATTTGTTTGCCATGATTTGGCAGTATACCATGACCTTGACAGCTTATACGTACTCGAGTCGGGCTGGAGTCCGCTCGATACGTAGCTGGCTTGCTCACGAGCTCGCGTCCGAAAACCGGGTGCGGGTCGTGACACCCGCTACTCAGGTAACGTCCTGTTCTTCCTAAATGTTGTGTAACGATTTGTCTTAAATCTCATATTTACGAAGGAAGGGGCAGTACTGCGTTCAGGATACGGGGTTCGATCGAGATATAAGGGAATACGAGTTATTCATGTCTAGTATCGGCTGTGTACAGTATTCTTTGTGTCCTGCAGTGGTTCGTATCAGCATTGTTGGGTTCGACTTCCAGGTGTCTTGTGTAGGAGTCCAAGTGGCAAGAATGAAGAGTCTGGATTCGGTATAGCAGGGTTGCGTTTGAGTGTTGGCCAAATCCAATGGTTGATCGTGTCTAGGAATGCCTGTCATTGAAGTTGGACTGAATTAGAGTGTAGCAGATGGCGAGTTGAGAATTTAAATGGGATGAAGTTAATTGTTGATCTAGTTTATGTTTTATTTGACTTTAGTTTTGTATACCTATTTTGTTGAAGTTTTAATCTTGTATATTTTTCTTGTGTGATTTGGTTTGTTTGAATTTTAGTTGAGGGCAGGGTTTCTATTTTAGTGTCAGTTGACTTCCTATTTCCTAGATCTTCATTCAATATGGTTGTATAATTCTGACAGTTGGGCTAGCTGTGTGCTTTCTTTTGCGTAGAGAAATAAGCTGCTGTTGGAAGATTGGGTTGAGTTTTGTGTGTGATTTTGTTAGTATGGGACTTTATATGATATTATTAGCTTTGTCATGTTCGGAATCAACATCTGATGGGTATGGGAATGTAGGTTGGAATCGAATGCTCCATTTAGGCCAGTATGTGTCATGATTCTTTTATTTGCAATAATTGATAGGAGTTGGGATTTGCAGTATTTGATACGTGGGCTTGAATATGATTTTCTCTAATATGAGCTTGGAATGGAGATTTGGATGGTTTTATGTTTATTTGACTCCAAGGGTTTTCTAACTGAACTAGTTATTAAGCCATTTTCAATTTGCCTAAATTGGCATCTTATAGAGATGGACTATATGAGCCTTTTTCCTTAAGTTACTAATATCTTTTCTTCACTACTAAATTATAATTATCGATTAGTAAATTATTATGAAAATCTATTTAAGCATACATATATTTCTAGATAGAAGTTTTACTATGTATACCTTGTTTCCTAAATAAATTGATTACCATTAGCTAGTGAGTAGACAGTTATATTTACCTATGTTGCTAAGAGAAAGATTTTCCTCAACAAAGATTTCCTAAATATCCTAGTTTTACTGTTAAGAATCTGAAGCTTTGTATATTTATATATATGTATATACTTCTTGTAAGCTAATTAGATTTTGAATATAGCTAATAAGATCTTAAGCTATTTTAATGTGAACGTTACTAGGAATATTGATAAATTGAATTATAGATGTGCTATTTTGCCTAAGTTTTCATTAAGTAAATATATATAAAAATAGATTATTCCTATTTTAGTAAAATCTCTTAAAGCTCTATAAGATTAGTTAGACTAGTAGTTGGTACTATATAATTAAAACACATGGATAAATAGCTAACTAGTTAACAATAATAGGGATTGATCTTAACCAACTTGTAAATATAACAGGTGGATTCCCAGCTTTACTACCCTTTCTCGATCACCTGGAGCAAGGCAAGTATACTCCTCGGATTTGTTCATTTCTCATGTCTTGTATATCCATTCTTGTATCTCCTTGATTGATACGATGTATCACGGCATTGTCTGGTTTCATGTATTACTTGTGTCTGGGAGGGAAAATACTATAGATATGTGATCAAACCCTGTTACTACTCATGTGAATAGCTTGGGTCCCGTACCGTGCACGCGGGACCAAAGTCGTACCATTTCATGACCATTGCATCTACCTAAGCTGATCACAATCTAGATGTCTTTCAATATTGCACATGTCAGGATCCAGGCTGTATTTTAGAATTCATGGTTGTATTTCATGTTCAGGTTGTATTTCATGATTCAGGTTATACTTCATGTTCAGGTTGTATTTTTATGTTCAGGACTCATACCATGTTCCCTGTTTTACTTTCAGTATTTCCTGCTCAGTTTTATGTCTTGTCTCATTTCTCGTACTTTATATATATTTCCTGTTTCTTGTTCATACCATGATGTTCATGTTCATTTCCTTGGATATACTTAGCTCCGCTCCTGACTAGGATATGTTGCAGGTGCTTGCAGGATATTGTTCTACTCTATGGGCCAGACCCCAGGATATTAGCTGAGCAGAATGAGACTTAGCTTGAGGCTTCAGGTTTAGACTACTTAGCTTTACTTTTAGATATTGACTTTAGAGTTCATAGCAACTTTCATTCCTGTTGATTCTGGTACATTATGATATCTGGATTTGTGGATTATGGTGATATTTCTGGGATACGTTATAGATGCTGTGAATTTTACTTGTCTTGATTATCTGGTTAGATTTTTCTAGCTTTTGGTACAGCTTACTTCATTGTGTCTAACAATGAAGGCTGGGCGTATCCGACTCGTGTTCGATTATTCGGGAGCGGGTCATGACATATTTTTAGTGGTGGCCCATACAGGTCTATCCTAATGGTACCTAGGTCTTAGCGTACTATTGGGGGACTTGATTACACTAGGGAAACTTGATCACATCGTAGCAAAATCGGGAAATAAGGGTATATCAGGTATTTTAATATTCTATAAACACTTGTTGTATTTAGGTCTAGGTTATTTTAACAGTTTTCTGTTTTTCAGATAGTTCAAAAGTACGCGACATCGGAACAGTCAATCCACCTACACTTGAGAGTTTCGAGCTTCCACTACCTTCTATCACTCTACTATCTCCATGGGTAGTACGCAGTTGACGGAGACGTTTCAAGAGTTCCTTGACACCAGCAGGCCGTCCTTTTCCACTCTCAGACCTTTGGACTTCTCCGATACCGAGCACATATCCTGCACCGAGGAGCAGATCAAGAACCTGGAGCCGCCACTAAAGATCATCCAAGTCTTGGAGGATCCGACTCCTCATGAAGATTGTAGCCACCAACCAGGAAATCCAGAATATAGCACAGACAATAGGACACAACGGGAAACTGAAGCTCAGGAGGAACATGAAGACTTATGACGAAGATAGCAACTAGCCTGGACCCACAAAGCGTCATAACACTCAGACGACGCTTCTTCAGTCACATCATCAGAGGTAGATTCACGCTCACATTCACTAAATGAAGGATTTCCAGCAAGTCGCAGATCACAATGATCGAGAAGCAATAAGATCTCAACAGCCAGCACGCTAGCAGACGTATATTCCTGTCAAAGGCTCTGCATTTCAGCCCTAGCAGGAGATCCAGACTCATATTCAGATGATGACCAACTGTGCTTTCTGCAGCCATCCAGGACATCGTTTTGAGGAGTGCCGCAAAAGACGGATGTTATGCCTGTACTGCAAATCGTCTGCCTACCAAGTCAAGGACTGTCCGGAGGCCACTGATCACACTACCCAAGGACAAGCATCAGGACTACAGCAAGGGGACCAACCTTTCCAGATTCAGCAATCACGTGGAGCACTACCGAATGGACCAGTCTACGTTAGGACAGTTGAAGAAGATTGAAGAGATTCCAGTCCCGGAGGAATATTGAAGATAGACTGAAGACAGAAGATTTCTTTTGCATGGTTGGGAAAACCATGTATCTTGATTAGCAATCCAGTTTTCCTTAAAATTCTTTTAGCATCTAGACCATTTCTTGGAACTTCTTGTTTTCTACTTTGGAACCTTGGTAGATATTCAAAACTTATTTCGAGGTATTATTTTCTCTTTCGGTAAACTTGTTTCAGATCCACAATTCGATAATTGTTTGAAATCCCTTATTAAATATTGTTTGCATATTCATCATTCCTGACCTTATTTCCTAGTAATGGCTCCTATTTTACAAATTTTGTTTCTTTATCAAACTTCGTGTTAATTGATATTTAATCGTTTCTCAAGATTTTACTTCAAAATCTTGTTCCTCATTCGAAACTTGTTTAAAGCTCCGTCCTATGCAGACATTGTTGCAAATACCTTTGAGGGTTTTGAAGATTTCGTTTCCTATTCGAGACTTGTTTTCTCATTCGTGACTTTAATTTTCTAGTTGAGAGTTGTTGGTCCACTATTTTTGTTTTGATCTTGTCTCCTATCCAAGATTTTGCTTGTTTCATGGATACTTGTTCCTACTCGTTTATTGATATTATGTTCGCTAATCGAACTTGTACTATTCCAGAAATATTCCTACTTGAAATATTATTCTGAAACCTTGTTTGAACTTTCGCTTCTATTGATGCTTGTTTGAGATTCTATTTCCTATTCTTGACTTTATTCGGGACTTGTTCTCTATTTACGATTTTGTTGCTATTGAGATTCGCTTGTTTCATGTTTACAATCTAATACCTTGTCTTCTATTAGAACCTGTTTTCTAGTCACTATTCTAAACCTTTTTTCCTCGTCAAGATTTTCTAGTCGAGATTTTATTTCCTAATCATGACCTTGTTGATATTGGTTCTCTAATTGAGACCTTGTATCCTATGGGAGGTTGTTTTTTCCTTCGAAAGTTTGTCTATGGTTTCGTTGTTAATTGAGATATTGTTGAACCTTGTTTCCAGTACAGGATTTTATTCCTTATTTTGAAACTTGTCTCCTGTCTAATACCTTGTCTCAGTTTATCCTTCGAGACTCAGTTATCCTTTCGGGATAACGTCCCATATATGGAATCTTGTTATCATTCCAGATATCAGTTGATATTCCGTCATAATTTGAAACTTTGCCCTGTTTGAAATTTTAAATCTCCCTGGTTGCCCTTTTGTACTCACTGATGGGATTCCTTGTCGTCTCTTAGTACCTAATAAATTCTTGTATTCTAACAGTTAGGTAACTTCACCATTTCCGTGACTTGGACTATTGAAACTCATTTTGAATTCCTTGAAACTCTTTTGAAATTCCTAGGGATAAAGTCGAGAGGCTATTCGATGACTTACTTTGGCATGACAGTTGCGCGCTGCAGCCATTAGCTGGATTATGGAGACTGAGGGTTCACTGTAGCCAGTAGCGTACTGGCGAGGCAGGAACTCTAAGTTGAAGTGATTTCAGACAATCATAGGTTTTTGAGTACTGTCGAGACTTGTCATATTCTTCATACCTTTATCTCTTAGGTTGCTTCGTCATTGATTGTTGGAAAATGGATAAGGTTGACAGATTATTCGGTAACATATTGTTATTTGAGTCACGGAGCCGAAAGTCCACTGCAGTCAGATATATACTGGCAGGGTAGGGATCCTAGGCAAAGTAATTTTGAATAGCTATATGTTCCTGGATACCATGGAAACTATATTCTTTTTTATATGATTATTGGTTTTCGAGAATCACAAATCCTTGCATGTTCATTGTGATTTGATACTAATACATCCTGAGTATTGTGTACGTCTCCTCAATCAACCCTTGCTAAATTTTCTTTCTAGCATTCCTCAAATTGTATATTACCAGATTGTGATTCCGTACTTCGTTTGTGACTTGTCTACACTTCGATCTTAAGTCATGTCTATCTGACCATGATTTTCTATCTTGTTCTAGTCTACCTATGTTAAACTATCGATTTTGATCGTACTTAATAATTGTGTCTTCATGATTTTGCTCCTCTAAGTTGTAATTGGAACTTCATTCTATCTCATGCCTATTTGATTCTTGATCATTGATCGTGTTATTCCAACTTCTGGTGTGTAATTATCGTACGGGGTCTCAAGGCTCAGGGAGCATCTCAGAGTTGTGCAGGATCGACAGAAGCACTGGACGGACAGCAGCAGACGGCCACTAGAGCTCGCGGTTGGAGATAGAGTGATCCTGAAGATCTCGCCGACTAGGGGCGTCATTCACTTTGGCAGAGGCGGGAAGCTCAGTCTGAGATTCATCAAGCCTTTCGATGTGACGGCACGGATTGGCGAGGTGGCATACCGACTAGCGCTTCCAGCTAGCTTGGAGGAAGTGCACGACGTTTTCCACGTGTCCCAGCTTCGACGCTATATTTCGGACCCGAGCCATGTGGTGGACTATTCAGAGCTAGAGGTGGGTCTGAGCTTGACCTAAGAGGAACAGCCAGTAGAGATATTGGACAGAAGAGAGAAGCAGCTGCAGAATCAGACTATTCCACTTGTCCGCGTCATATGGAGACACCACTCTCCAGGAGAGTCCACATGGGAGCGCGAGGACGAGATGCGGGAGCGCTATCCCAGTTCGTTTGTTTGAGTGTACTTTGATATTGAAATGTTAAATACAATAAAATGATTTGTATTTTAACTTTCCTTGAGATTTTACTTTGAGATTTGTTTTGATTGTTTCTCGAATTTTGAGGACGAAATTATTTTAAGGAGGGGAGATTTGTAACTCCACTTCCCGGTTTTAAATTTTTTATTTTAAATAAATTTAATTTCTAATAATTACAATCGTTATTATTATTGAGTTTCAAATAATAAATTAGTTTAAATAATAATTTGGTGATTTATTTTGGAGGGAATTAAATTTAAACAGAATTTTCAAAATTTAAAAGTTTGTTGTAACAAATTTAGTGGTCCCCACTCTTTTTCAAATTTTTTAACTGATTTTTACTTAAATTCTGGAATAAATAAAAAGGGGGAGGGGGATTTTGTAAAAATTAATTTGGTGGAGGGGTCGTTTTATAAATAGTGAAAAGGGTAGGGATCATTCTGCATTTTATCCATTTGGTGGAGGGGGCAAAGTGCAAAAATTGCACTTTCTATTTACTCAGTAAATGAGAAAAGAGAGTTTCTCATTCTCTCTCTCTCTCTCATTCCAGAAATTATTTCACTGTGGTTTTCCCCTTTTCCAAAGTCGACGACAGCAACGCCGACGACCTCGTCGCCGACGGCGACGACCACGAACCCAACGGCGACGACCACGAACCTAACGGCGAGATCTCGGCGAGCCGGCTGTGCGCGGCATTCTCCGGCACATCTCCGTCCAACGACGACGGCATTGGATTCCACAACGAAGATCAGCGGTGAGTTCTCTGTTCTTACCCTGTTTCTCGTGTGGATCTATTTTGTTGGGATTTATTGGATCGATCGGTAATTTGTGATCGATAGTTTCTACTGTTGGTACTGAGTTCCATTCTTGTTTCTTGCTTGGGACATGTTCGATGTGATGCTGCAGCATGGAACTTGGATTACAGCGGGCATGTAGGATCGCATCCGACTCCGAGTCGCTCCAGATTTGATCCCGCTACTCAGGTAACGTCATGTTCTTCCTAAATGTTGTGTAATGCTTTGTCTTAAATCTCGTATTTACGAAGGAAGGGGCAGTACTACGTTCAGGATACGGGGTTCGATCGAGATATAAGGGAATGTGAGTTATTCATGTCTAGTGTCAGCTGTGTACAGTATTCTTCGTGTCCTGCAGTGGTTCGTGTCAGCATTGTTGGGTTCGACTTCCAGGTGTCTTGTGCAGGAGTCCAAGTTGCAAGAATGAAGATTCTGGATTCGGTATAGCAGGGTTGCGTTCGAGTGTTGGCCAAATCCAAGGGTTGATCGTGTCTAGGAATGCCTGTCATTGAAGTTGGACTGAATTAGAGTGTAGCAGATGGCGAGTTGAGAATTTAAATGGGATGAAGTTAATTGTTGATCTAGTTTATGTTTTATTTGACTTTAGTTTTGTATACCTATTTTGTTGAAGTTTCAATCTTGTATATTTTTCTTGTGTGATTTGGTTTGTTTTAAAATTTAGTTGAGGGCAGGGTTTCTATTTTAGTGTCAGTTGACTTCCTATTTCCTAAATCTTGATTCAATATGGTTGTATAATTCTGACAGTTGGGCTAGCTATGTGTTTTTTTTTAGTAGAGAAATAAGCTGCTATTGGAGGATTGGGTTGAGTTTTGTGTGTGATTTTGTTAGTATGGGACTTTATATGATATTATTAGCTTTGTCATGTTGGGAATCAACATCTGATGGGTATGGGAATGTAGGTTGGAATCGAATGCTCCATTTAGGCCAGTATGTGTCATGATTCTTTTATTTGCAATAATTGATAGGAGTTGGGATTTGCAGTATTTGATACGTGGGCTTGAATATGATTTTCTCTAATATGAGCTTGGAATGGAGCTTTGGATGGTTTTATGTTTATTTGACTCCAAGGGTTTTCTAACTGAACTAGTTATTAAGCCATTTTCAATTTGCCTAATTGGCATCTTATAGAGATGGACTATATGAGCCTTTTTCCTTAAGTTACTAATATCTTTTCTTCACTACTAAATTATAATTATCGATTAGTAAATTATTATGAAAATCTATTTAAGCATACATATATTTCTAGATAGAAGTTTTACTATGTATACCTTGTTTCCTAAATAAATTGATTACCATTAGCTAGTGAGTAGACAGTTATATTTACCTATGTTGCTAAGAGAAAGATTTTCCTCAACAAAGATTTCCTAAATATCCTAGTTTTACTGTTAAGAATCTGAAGCTTTGTATATTTATATATATGTATATACTTCTTGTAAGCTAATTAGATTTTGAATATAGCTAATAAGATCTTAAGCTATTTTAATGTGAACGTTACTAGGAATATTGATAAATTGAATTATAGATGTGCTATTTTGCCTAAGTTTTCATTAAGTAAATATATATAAAAATAGATTATTCCTATTTTAGTAAAATCTCTTAAAGCTCTATAAGATTAGTTAGACTAGTAGTTGGTACTATATAATTAAAACACATGGATAAATAGCTAACTAGTTAACAATAATAGGGATTGATCTTAACCAACTTGTAAATATAACCGGTCGATTCCCAGCTTTACTATCCTTTCTCGATCACCCGGAGCAAGGCAAGTATACTCCTCGGATTTGTTCATTTCTCATGTCTTGCATATCCATTCTTGTATCTCCTTGATTGACACGATGTATCACGACATTGTCTGGTTTCATGTATTACTTGTGTCTGGGAGGAAAAATACTATAGATATGTGATCAAACCCTGTTACTACTCATGTGAATAGCTTGGGTCCCGCACCGTGCACGCGGGACCAAAGTCGTACCATTTCATGACCATTGCATCTACCCAAGCCGATCACAATCTAGATGTCTTTCAATATTGCACATGTCAGGATTCAGGCTGTATTTTAGAATTCATGGTTGTATTTCATGTTCAGGTTGTATATCATAATTCAGGTTATACTTCATGTTCAGGTTGTATTTCATATTCAGGACTCATACCATGTTTCCTGTTTTACTTTCAGTATTTCCTGCTCAGTTTTATGTCTTGTCTCATTTCTCGTACTTTATATATATTTCCTGTTTCTTGTTCATACCATGATGTTCATGTTCATTTCCTTGGATATACTTAGCTCCGCTCCTGACTAGGATATGTTGCAGGTGCTTGCAGGATATTGTTCTACTCTATGGGCCAGAGCCCAGGATATTAGCTGAGCAGGATGAGACTTAGCTTGAGGCTTCAGGTTTAGACTACTTAGCTTTACTTTTAGATATTAAATTTGGAGTTCATATCACCTTTCATTCCTGTTGATTCTGGTACATTATGATATCCGGATTTGTGGATTATGGTGATCTTTCTGGGATACGTTATAGATGCTATGATTTTTACTTGTCTTGATTATCTGGTTAGATTTTCCTAGCTTTTGGTATAGCTTACTTCATTGTGTCTAACAATGAAGGCTGGGCGTGTCCAACTAGTGTCCGATTATTCGGGAGCGGGTCGTGACATTTGCTATATATATATATATATATATATATATATATATATATATATATATATATATATATATATATATATATAGAGAGAGAGAGAGAGAGAGGAGGAATCCGCATCCCCTCACTTTTGTATCCCCTATGTATCCCCCATGATAACACCCATTGGATCTTGTTTAAGTTATCTAATCTTAACTTTTAAAAAATCAACGGTTAAGATTAGATGACTTAAACAAGATCCAATGGATGTGAAAAAGGAAATGCATATATATATATATATATATATATATCCTGAAAAAATATATATATATATATATATATCCTGACATGTGCTCGAAAATGTCACATTTTTTGCCTTCGACTCCCCGAGCTTCTTTGACACACCGATGTCACTCATCGCACTCCAATGTATTCTCCACATACGTTAAAAATCCCACCTAATACCAATACTATACCTGCCATCGTCCACCATTGTATAAGGTTGAGTCACAAATCCAACCCTCCATTCAATCAATCCTATATACGTACATCAAACACAATTACCTAATGGCATTTCCATGGTCTGTATACTATCTTATCCTATTAAGTAAATCACAAAAAAATATTTTAGTTGCATAGGTGATTAGTTCAATATAAGAACCGTGGATTATCCCACGAGCGATTTACTTGTGTGATTCTCGAGAAACGAAATTTAGATAATCATGAAAATCAAATCAGAATAGAAATTTGAACTGGTAACTGAACAATATCATATAAGGGTAATCTACAAAGTACGAACTGGCAAGATATCATATCAGAATGAAAATACAAAATACAGTGGACGTCTGTAAAAATATTGATATCGAAACGAGGAGTACATAGTTGATAAAAAATAAAATAAAATTAAAAAAAAACCTATATTAAAGTGAAAAAATTGACAGTTCTAACATGACAATGAAAGAATAAATAGGTTTAACTTATGAGGCATACTAGAAAAGTATTACTTCCTATAACAACTATCATACTTATTACGAACAAACACACGATGGCCGGAGATGGCCTAACAAAAGGTATCTACTCACATACTAATTATACAGCTATGTACTCCTCGAGCACGTGGTCGCTGCCACCCAAAAAAATATTATATATATATGTATATATAATATATATATATATATATATATAAACTCCCTCAATTTATTAATGACGGCTCAAAAACCGCAGACAAAATTCGTATACAAGGCGCAAAATGCCGAAGCCTATACATGTATACCACAAAAAGAAGGAGGGGGGAAGGCGAAACAATCGCCAGGGGCTATGGGGGAGCACCGACCAGAATGCTCTCGAACTGTGGGAACACAGGGTGCTCCGCTTACGGTATTGTCGGGCAACTTCCCGAAAGATCTGGTCTGCCGAGTATAGGTGACCTTCGTATCTCGCTTTGTTACGATTCTTCCAAATGATCCATGTAGCGGCCGCTGCAACGATCTGGTGGCCATGGAAGGTAGAACCCCAGGAAGCCAGTAGATCGTGGAAGCGTCTACCGCCCTGCTTAATGCTGAATAGCCGGTTAAGGGTTATCCAAGTCCTGTCTGGCAGCGTCCCCTGACGGAAGATGTGATCGATAGTCTCCGTCTGACGTTCGGAACAGCAGGAGTAAGCTGATGCTAAGCTAATCTCGATGGTGTTAAGGATGTCGTCTGTCGGCAGTTTCTTTCTGATGACTCTCCACAAGAGGAAGGACCACTTCTTGGGGATGCAGGAATGCCAATAGTGAGCTATGGGGAGGTGCGGCCGACCGGCGCCCTGGATAGCGGTTCTCGCCGACCTCACCGAGAATGCCTCCGACGCCTCGAGGGGTAGATTTGTTTGAAGTATATGGCTTTCAAAAATCTGCTTCATAAGTTGTTGCTCGTATGGAGTTTCCACCCCAGTTTTATGAGAATGCTTTAACAATATGAGTGAGTTTGGTGAATCCCAATCCCCCTTTGCCAGTCGGATGAGCCATAGATTCCCAGCTAGCCTAGTGATGCTTATCCTGGCCGTTGCTATGCCCCCAGATGAAATTATAAAAGATCTGTTCGATCGAAGAAAGAACCTTAATGGGCGGCGAGCACGCAGCTAGGGTGTGGATGGGGATGGAGGATAGCACGTGATTGATGAGGATCATCTTGCCACCTGGGGATAAGGTGGCATTGTGCCACCCTTCCAGTTTCTTCCTGATTTTAGTGGTCAAGTCCTCGAAAATGCCAACGTTGGATTTCCCGTACACTAAAGGGCACCCGAGATAGGTGAACGGGAGCATAGCAACCGAAAAGGATGTTAAGTTGGAGAGGTTTTTGGCGTGCTCTCTATTGTTGTTGTAGTGGGCGTAGATAACGCTCTTGGAATGATTGATTTTCTGGCCGGAGCATCTAGAGTACCTCATCAGGGTGTTGTGAACCACTGCCATCGTGCCTTCATCCCCGGAAGAGAAGATGAGTAAGTCGTCTGCAAAAGCCAGATGGGTGATTATTAGACAGCCCCTGGATGTATGATAGTGCAGGAAGTTGGGGGTGTTGACCATATTGTTAAGGTTCCTACTCAGGGCGTCAGCTGCTATGATGAAGACTGTAGAGGATAGGGGGTCGCCCTGTCTCACCCCGCGGTGGGATTTAAAAAATTCCTCAGTGTGTCCAATGATGACTGTGGAGAACCACGAGTTGCTGATGGATCTCCAGACAATATTTGTCCAAGTTTCCGAAAATCCGAAAGCTCTGAAAACCCAGATCATGAATTGCCAATCCAGTCTGTTATAAGCTTTCTCTATGTCGATTTTAACGGCAATGTTGCCTCCCCTCACTGGAAATTTCATGCAGGTGATTAACTCTTAGGCCAGCATAATATTGTCCTGGATGTTCCTCCCGCAAACGAACCCGCTTTGCTCCTCCGAAATGATCTTAGGGAGAATACCAACCATTCTGGTCGTGATAACCTTGGATATGATCTTGTTGGTGAAGTTACAAAGACTAATCGGTCGAAAGTCACGAAAGGACTCCGGGTTATCTTTTTAGGGATTATGATCAGGTTGGCACTAGAAATGGCTTTGGGGTATATAGCACCTTCGAAGAAAGCGATCGTCGCTTCGGTGATGTCTTGCTTGATAATATCCCAGCATGTGCAAAAGAATACCCCCGAGAACCCGTCCGAACCTGGCGCACTATTCTCGTTCAGAGCCCACACTGCATCTTTAACTTCCTGAACTGTACGAGGGCGGTTCAACTGGGCGTTGTCGGTGTCGTTAATGAGGAGGGGGATTTGGTCTAGGAATAATCTATCTTTGTGAGCTGTCTCTTTAGAGAATAGTTTGGAATAGAAATCCGTGGCTGCCTCTTGGATGATCTTTTGGTCGGTAATGATGTTCCCATTGTCATCAGCTATCATGTGAATCGACAGCTTCTATCTGCGCCCGTTAACGCAGGCATGAAAGTACTTCCAGTTTTTGTCCCCCTCGCTGTCCCATTTCAACCTCGTTTTCTGTTTCCAAAAATCGGTCTCGACTTTGATACTGAATTTAAGCATTGCCTTAGTGAGGCTGAGGGCTCTACTAGCCGCTATCCGACACTAACAGGGGGTAAGGTCGGATACGAATGTGAACATTAGACACGAACGTCAACCTTGGTCTCACAAGAACATCATTTGACACATGCACCCCCATACCCCTCCGGCTAATCCTCCACACACAGCAGACAGCACCAATAGTAATGCTACAGAATCCAGACACGGACAGAGCAACCTGACACAGAGTCACCTCTGGATCTCAATCACACAAATCTAAACCAAAAAATCGATGAAGGACAAGGAAGAGTCTATACCTGTGTCCTAGGTCTCGATGACACGATCTTCTGTGTCCAACTGAAGTTTGACAATCAGTTGATTTAAACTCAAACTAGTGTCGCATTCCTCAGATCTGCCACTTGATCGTACTCTAGTTCGTCATCGTTGTTCAGTCGAAACAACTAATTCGATTCCGATTCTTCCCTGATTTGAACTTCCAAACTAGAAGAGAAATTCAACACCAAGCATCTCAGCAAAGACACGGGAAATACTTCTAGATCTAAAGGAAAATTGAGATCGACACTCACTTTGTCGTCATCGCAGGAACAGGGAGCTCGAGATGAACTGGCAAATTTCGATCTTGACTCGTTAGATCGGCAAGAACAAGTTGACGGAGGTGCGAAGGAGATGACTCATCACTAGGAAACGAGGCGCGCCGCCCTAGATGTTGAGCGCTACCGGAAGTGAAGTCGACGAGGAACAGATGCCGTCGGGAGAACCACTTGTCGCCAGGGCCGACACGTGCCGAGGAGATCAGTCCTCTTCACCGTAGTGATGGAGGCAGACCACCATCATCGTCGTCGCCACAGCTATTCCAAATTAGGGTTTGAGTCGATGAAGAAATTTGGAGAAAGAAAGAGTGAGGGAGGAGCTCAGTTCACAGAGTTCCTAAAATGAGAATAAAATTGGTTCCTTCTCTCTCCTCCCCTCTAATTTATACAGGAAAGAAAATGAACTGGTAGTTTTGCAATAAAGTCTACCACAAACATATATTTGCAATATTAACCAAAAGTTGTTAGAGAGTAGTTTAGGAAACTCGGGAAAGGGGTTGTTATAATTGGAGGAAAAACTTAATGTGGAACGAAATTTGAATTGCTCTCTTGAGCCAAGTAACTAGCTAAAATTATCAAAGAATTTGTTTTATTAAGAATAAGAAGATAACTTAAATCATTAATAGTTAATAGCCACCCAAAATGATTCTAATAGATTGAAATGATTATTAAACAACATTATGTTGCGAACAGAAAAAATTAACATTTCAAAAAACAAACCATGAATAAAATACGTCTAGAATTCTAAAATGCCAAAAATATACTAAAATTAATAATTCGGAAAAGTGGGGTTACAAATCTACCCCCTTAGCAAAATTTTGTCCTTGAAATTTCAAATGACGCAATAAACACTTAAGATTGACCAAATACAAAAACTTGAAAATGCTTAAAATTGTAGAAGCATGGAAAATATTAGAATAATGGCCCATGCGGCTCTGGGTAACAAGCCCATGCGGCTCACACTGGAGTTGCCCTATGCGGTCCTAAAGAAGACCCTCAGACTCATGCGGCTCGGGGGTGTATGCGGTTCAACAAGAATAGGCGGCTCATGTGACGACACGTGTGATCCTTCCCTACAGCTGGCCATTGAGAGTAATGGCCTCATTTAATGCTCTGACACAACTCGACGGCCGCGACGTCTCTGACAAAAAGTGTCATAATGGCTCTGCCATAATGACAGACTCTTCGGGAAAAGAAGAAAATCTCTGATCCGATCTGTCAGAAATCCTAGATTGCCACGTGGCAAAAGTCTCATGCGGCTCGGGTAGAAAACAGCTTCATGCGGCTCATTGAGGAGTAGCTCTAATATGATTAACAGGAATCCGCCATACGCGGTCCACCCATAGCCCGGTCTATGCGGCTCAATACCACGCTAACTCATGCGGCCCATAGAGACTATGCATATGCGGCTCATGGAGAGTTCGTCCCCTGCGGTTCACAGAGACTATGCATATACGGCTCATGGAAAGCTCGTCTCCTGCGGCTCGATGAGGCATGGTCTTATGCGGCTCATGGAGAGTATCTCCCTGCGGTTCAAGTATTATCCATACTATGCGGCCCTGGCAGGATCTACGATTAAAACACGTGGCATTGAATCAATTAAAGATTCAACTGAATCCCAACAAGAATATTTGACATTATCATCTTAATTGCTGAGATCAGGACATATCATTTATCATCAAGCCAGTGGGACACGTGGCGAGCAATCAAATATTGACATAATCAATTACGAGGATTTAAAGCAGTCAACATTAACTGCTCATAAGATTTGGTACTATCTGCATTAATGGCCGAGATTCACTATAATCAGGATCAAGGGTTCAGATAGAATGAAGGAGCGCCGACATTCCAGACAGATAATCATTAGCAAACCCTAATGATCGCACCCCACTCTTATAAATAGTCAGCATCATTCCCTTGCAAAAAAGGTCGGCAACAAAAGAATAAAAAAATAAGAAGAGAGAGATATACACAGAGAGAGCTCCCCCTTTTCTTAATAATCACAGAGAGAGAGAAGCCAGGAGAGCAACCCGAGGAGAGCAAGAAGAGCCTTTCTTCGTCAACGCCGAGCAGATCTTCCCCGAGCCAAGGATGCATACCGATCGTCCAAGAAGTAAGGCAGAGCGGCCGTCGCTTTCCCGATCCTCTATCGTCACCCCCCAGAATCAAAAATAAACAATCGTACTTAGTCTGCTGTACCTAGGTTTTCGTCCCTAGGCTTTCTTTGTACGAGCGAGTTTGTATTGTGAGTCTAAGTTCAGTCCTCCGATAATTGTTCTGTTCTTTTACAATCAATGGCAAACACGATGGCGACTCTGCTGGGGACTAACTTCTCCACGGCTGAGGAGTTGGTGACGCAATCGGATGCAGCCAAACTTGGCTCCACACAACAGAAGATGGTCGTCCGCTTCGACCAACAGGCATTCGAAGAGATGCTCTCTGAAGGCAGCGCTGGCCCGGTCCAGAAATGCACCCACACCACGAAGGCTCGTAAAGAGTGGAGGCCGAAGTCATTTGCTCCTCCTCAAACCCTCGATGGAATACCCTCGGTCGCTCAAAACGGCGAGAAGGACTCTCCTGCGGCCCCACTTCAGATCGCAGGTAACTCTGCTGTCCCCAAGTCCGGCAGAAGAAAATACTATGATGCTGGACTTGCAGGGGCAAAGAGGGACCCTGCTCAACCTGAACCGCAGAAGGGTATTAGCCTTAGAAAGAAAACCCATGCGGCCACAACCGTCAACCATATGAAGAAAACTCATGCGGCCACTTCTGTCAGCCGCATAACTTATGCAGCTACAGTTCCCAACCGCATGGATGAGATTCATGCGGCTAGTAAAGTCAACCGCTTGCAGAAAACCCATGCGGCCACAGATGCCAACCGCATGCGGACAGCCTGCACGGCCGTGACTCCTAACCGTATAAGAACTCATCCCACAACAAAAGACAGTCGCATGCAGATAGCCTGCACGGCACCCAACGCTAGCCACATAGCGTCTCTACCACGCTTCTCTCGATCAGTTTTCGACCGACTCTCATGCGGTCCTGACTCTGATCACTCTCTGGAGGAAAATCCAGACTCTGTGATACCCAATGTGGACTCTTCCTATTACGCACCCACAAGTGCTAAGAAGAAAAAGTCTAGGGTGGCGCGGGCTCATCAAGTCCAGACAGCTGCCCCAACCTCTGACTATCGGGGCGTCCCGCTGAGTATCACGCGGGCCTCTGACGGGAAGTTGTATAAAACCACTCGAGTCCAGCCCCCGGCGGCAAACGGACAAAGTGGTTCCTCTGACCTGCGTGAAGCTATTCTTCACAAACGCAAGGAAAGAGAAGGAGCCTCAGCGTGCAGAGAGTCCTCACAGGGACGTCACTGCACCCAGATTATCGTCAACTGCTGCTGCAACAACACGGCAGTAACGGAAGACCGGCCATCCGTCTTCCAAAGATTACAACATCCGAGCTCGGAAGACGAGGCACCTCCTGTTGCCTCCTGCAATTCCGCGCGGAAAGCCCCCGTTGAGGGGAGAGGAAAGAAGACCAGCATCTCCAGCCCAAAGGTGTCGACTATTGCAGCTAAGAAGCCGTCGTCTAAAGGATTATCCTCTACTGGAATATTCCAACACACCCGTTCAAAGACGAAAACTGCTGCAGTAGGAAGTTCGCCGTCTACGTCACTGGGGGTCGTCGGAACTGGGGGTAGCACTCCTCCAAACATCCACGACAACCCGACATTCCAAGAAGACGGACTGGAGGGAGCAAATCCTCCGACGGATACAACAAATACCGACGTCCCCGAGGACATCCTAAACGAAGCAAGCTCTGAAGCTGGGGGTACTGTTCCTTCCGAGTCCGAACCTGAAGAGAACATCCCCACATATCCTGATGATTTCTCGATGCATGAGTATGACTCGGAGGGCACGTCCGTCACCACCCCTTCTGTCACTCCTCACGTGAGGACGGTATTCATGACGGACAACAGCCAAGGTGGCTCCGGCGATCGCCAGCGTATCGACACTTTGGAGGCCATACTGCACGCCTTGGTCAAGTCTGTAGACGAGATCAAAGCAGCGCTTCCTACTCTGCAAGGAGTGACACCTGGTCAGACAAGCATGGGTCCCGCGAACAACATAGATTCAAATTCAGCGGCACCAAACCCGGGCAATAATACTCCCGAGATAACGGCCCCTACCGCGACAGATGAGGCCCGAGAAGTAAGGAGAGAGGTTCAGGAGCTTCGAGCGATGTTCCACGCCCGAGAAAATTCTTAAGACCTCAGAATACGGCAACCATATCCTGTTGAATGGAGGGATGTGCCCTTTCCACCAAGATATAAACCGTTCAATATCAACCCATATGATGGCAAGACTTCAGCAAGCCGGTACATCACTTACTTTGAGGTCACTACCGACCATCTGCCCCATGATGACGCTATCCTCACACGGTTATTCATTGGGGCACTGGAAGGAGTCACCTTCGATTGGTACCGCAACCTGCCGGATAATTGCATCCACTCCTTCGCTGGCTTCAAGCGCTTGTTCTTGGAGTGGTTCTATGAGGTAGGGCAGGACGTTACGATGTCTACCCTCATGGACGTCGTTCAAGGAGAGAAAGAGTTGACGAGGAATTACATTGAGCGGTTTCGTCAAACCGCAATGAAGTTACCATCTGGCAACCCAGACTCTTCCTTGATTAAAATTTGCCAAAAGAGACTACTCCCAACAATTAGTCTCTGGATGGGCGAAAGTCAATTCAAGGACTGGAAGGCTTTTATCATCAGCGCTACAAGTGCCGAAGAACGATTAAAGAAAGCTTGCCAACTGGGGTTGCATATCTCAGAGGGAGAGAACAAAGGGAAGCGTCCCAACGCTAGCAACGACAATGGGGGTAGCCCCTCCAACAACCGGGACAACAGAGGCAAACAGGCTATGGTGACCGATACAGCCCAGAAGCCCGAGCCACAGCCAGCAGACAAACAATGGCCTCAAATCACTTATTCTTTCGAAGACGCCCACGTCAAGCCTATCTTGGACATGCTTATACAAGGAGATAGAATTCAGCTTCCTCCACCAAGGCGGGAACCTCGGCCGGCTGATTTAGAAAATCCGAAATTCTGCCATTACCACCGCTACGTCCACCATGCTACACACGACTGCTACCAACTGAAACGGTATATCCAGAACCTCATCGATTCGAACGCTCTGGCTATCGACTTCGAGGAGGTAACCGTAGCAGCCAACATGGTGTCCGTACAATTCGGCAATTTCCCTCCAACAGAGACTCAAGACGGTGTCATACCCATCCCTCTGGCAACGATGGAAATCGCTAATCTTCCGCCTGCCCGTGATCAAACTCCCGGCCTAGTACCCCTCACCACATCACGAGGGGAAATCATGTGGGTCCACCCGGACCTAGTCCACGAGGTGACTCAGCCCACTTTACCTTCTAAGAAGAAAAGTGGAAAGGTCAGATCATGCCGCACCGCCTCGGCAGAGGAGGAGGAAGTCTCAGCCGTCACTACTCGATCTGGAGCACAAGCCCAACTAGTGGCCGAGAATCCGACTAATGATCAGCAGCCCACAACCGCTGATACTCCGGGACCGGCTCAGCCTTCGACGACCGACAAGCCTAGGCCGAAGGAGACCCGCTTCGACAAATCCCTCCGAAAGGAGACACCTCAGGGGCTGGAAAGACCCTACAACTTCGACATCTTGGCTCAATTGGCCAATACACCGGCCAAATTGTCTTTATATGAGCTTCTGAGGCTCTCGAAGGATGTCCGCACGGCTTTAAGCGAGGCGCTCCAAAATGCCGACGCATACCTGGCTCAGGTCAACCTCACGGGAGATAACCAACCTGCAGAGCTCCAAGATAGTGCGTGTACGGGGGCAATGCCCAATATCGTCTTCTCTCCGCAGGATATGCTCATCAAAACTAACCTGCACGATCGCCCATTGTACTACACTGGCTACATCGGCAACGTGAAGGTGGACCGAATGCACATTGATCCTGGGTCCTCCATAAGCATCATTCCAAAGGGTCTGCTACATCATCTCCGCATTCCAATGCATCGCCTGACACCTACAAGCACCGCCATTAGCGGTTTCAATTCGGGCAGGAGCTACCCAATAGGGAAGATTCGTTTGAAGTGTCAGATTGGCGATCTCCAATCGGAAGTCACCTGCTACGTCATAGACGCCGACACATCTTACAACATCCTTCTGGGACGACCTTGGATACACGATTATATGATCGTGCCTTCCACGCTACACCAGTGCTTCAAATATGTCGATAAGCATGGTTTCGTGAAGACGGAGTTTGCCGATATCGACCCCTTCAAAGGGGTCGAATCTTATTACTCGGACTCCTGTTTATACGAGAAATCAAAGAAGCACTTGGTCGAAGAAGACGAACAAGCGTACACCAAGACAACCACAGGATCAGAAGAACCTCTGACGATCCACCTTCAGGCTCGCAAACCAGGCAATTTTGCACCCCTTACGGCTACTCTGCGTAAAGACGCAATCAGTCTATCGGCACAAGAAGAACAGATGAGAATTCGGCTGCCAAGGTCTGGCCAAGCGCCGAGACCCACACCAGGGCCAATTACCATCAGACTACCGAGAGTCGGTCAACTCCAAGCGGAGAAGCTCAATCCGCTCACGATACGTCTTCCTAAGAAGGGTCGTCACCCCGATGCGAGGTCTGACACTTCTAGCAAACCATCCACTCCTCGCCCCATGTCAGATGCCAAACTGGGGGTTGCTAGTCTACCAACAACTCCACGACCTGC
The DNA here is from genome assembly GCA_029216955.1 of Iris pallida. Taxonomy (NCBI): domain Eukaryota; kingdom Viridiplantae; phylum Streptophyta; class Magnoliopsida; order Asparagales; family Iridaceae; genus Iris; species Iris pallida. Next base: position 898,966 of record JANAVB010011248.1, read on the forward strand.
TCCGCCAGTCGAGCCTCTGAAGATCAAGCTGACTAGGTCACTCTCTCAGTCTTCATTTATACAGGGGGTGGCCAAAGAAGAACCAGAATTAGCCAAGTATGTGGCTGCCCACTCCGATACCCCTTCCGCGGATGATGTAATCCCTCTCGAGAAGATACCTTATTTTATCAATAAAGGGCTATCTTTGAATTACATCGAGCTCAATAAGCTATGTACAATGTATGCTATGGACCATGGTATAGGCACTCACCTACACACACAAGTGACAAATGTATATACCACGATCCAGCTTACTCCGGCAGAAGACGCTTACCGAATAATCGAGGGAGGGGACCACCCGATTATCTTCGGCAGGAAAGACGATCCGTACCCCTTCACCATAAAAGAAGTCGATCTTGGGTCGGATGACGGGAGATTGCCTCTATACCTTTATAGTCCCCAGTCCAAATACCTCATGCAGAAACAAGGATATGATCTAGAAACTATACCAGGTTTGAATTACGGTACCGGACGGCGACTACCTTTGAAGCCCCCAGTACCGTCCGGTAAGCCACGGGACTACTATAGCAAAACTCGATGTGGACTAGGGTATGTAACTCCCGCAACGACTCCAGAGAGTTCAGATGAAGAATGTGATTGGCAGTCACACTCAACCGGGTCACCAACTTTCGACTCAGACACAAGCATTGGGGACATATTCAGACAAATCCTATCAGTCAACATGGCATTTGTCGACGTTTACGAAGAAGACGAGGACATTCCTGAAATCCTCGAGCTTGAGCCGTGGGCCCAACAGCTAGACGCACAATGGGAAAAGCGGTTCGAGCTGAGAGAACCTCCTACAGAGGATGAAGTTATGCAGGTCGACCTCGGTACCGAATCCTCTCCAAAGCCAATCTTCGTCAGTAAAAGCCTAACAGACGAGGAACGAGAATCACTGCTGGAACTCATCAGAGAATATATTGACGTATTTGCAAGGAGTTACGAAGATATGCCGGGATTAGATCCCGATATTGCTCTTCATAAACTCAACATACGGCCGGATGCAAAGCCAGTCAAGCAGCAGCAACGACGCTTCCGCCCAGGCGTCATGGACGCAATCGAAGCCAAAGTCAACAAGCTGATAGCCAGCGGCTTCATCCGTGAGGAGCAACACCCTGACTGGGTCGCCAATATAGTCCCGGTCCTTAAGAAGAACGAAAAGATCCGAATCTGCATCGACTTCCGTAATCTAAATGAGGCATGTCCGAAAGACGAATTTCCCCTCCCGATCACAGACATCATGATTGACAACACATGCGGCTTCGAACGTATGTCATTCATGGATGGATTCTCGGGATACAATCAAATCAAGATGTCCCCCGACGATGAGAAGCACACATCATTTAGAACACCGATCGGCACATACTGCTACACAGTCATGCCATTCGGTCTAAAGAACGCTGGTGCCACATATCAGCGGGCTATGAGTATCATTTTCAGAGAACATTTGCGCAAAACAGTGGAATGCTACGTCGACGACATCGCCGTCAAGTGTCGCCGTAAGGAAGATCATCTGCAAGATCTGAGAACGGTATTCGACCTGATGCGGGCCCACAACCTGAAGATGAACCCTACAAAGTCGTTCTTGGGCGTATCCAGTAGGAAGTTCTTAGGTTTCATCATCACTGCACGGGGTATCCATGTAGACCCTGAGAAAACCAAGGCAATAATGGAGATGGGTCCCCCGAAAAATCTCCGCGAACTTAGAGGCCTCCAAGGGAGGCTAGCTTATATCAGAAGGTTCATTTCCAATCTCTCCGGGCGATGCCGACCGTTCACACACCTCATGAAGAAGGGAGTCTCATTCGTATGGGACGAGGAATGCCAGCGTGCTTTCGACGACATCAAAGAATATTTGTCAAATCCTCCAGTCCTGGTGGCCCCGGTCCCTGGAAAACCATTCCTACTCTATGTACGAGCAATGGAGCACTCCCTCGGTGCCCTGCTGGCACAAAACAACGACGCAGGCCACGAGCAAGCTATATACTATCTCAGCCGAATGATGGTCGAGCCCGAACACCGATACACCGCAGTGGAGAAGGAGTGTCTCGCCCTGGTATTCGCTATTCAAAAGACGCGGCACTATGTCACAGGACAAACCATACACGTGATCTTTCGAGTCAACCCTCTCAGAGTCCTCATGACTAAACCAGGGGCCCTCAGCTCTCGCCTCGCTACGTGGGCAATATTGCTGTCCCCCTATCATATGATCTTCGTCCCGTAAAAGGCTGTTAAGGGTCAAGCCCTAGCAGACTTTTTGGCAGCCCACCTAGGATCGGAGTCATCCAGAGTCTATGAAGAGATCCCAGACGAGGTCGTCGATTCGAATACAGCCACCCACGATAACATATGGCGAATGTTCTTCGATGGCGCTTCAAGGACCGGACCCAAGGAAAACATCGTCGTCAGGGTCGGAGTGGTATTAATTTCTCCTACTGGGCTGGTGATCAATCGTGCCGACTCCCTCACGGAACCCTGCTTCAACAATGTGGCCGAGTATAACGCTCTGGTCATTGGCCTCCAACTTGCAAAAGAGCTGGGGGTAGAATACCTTGAAGCATACGGCGACTCCCAACTAATCGTCAATCAGATCAGGGGCTCATACGAGGTCCGCCATGAAGACATGATCCCCTACCATCAAATTGCGATCAACATTATCTCATCGTTTGAAGGATTCTTCATCGAGCACGTCCCCAGACTCCAAAATATCGAAGCCGATGCCCTAGCAGGTCTTGCCGCTTCCTTAGCAGTGCCGAACCAAGCTCATCATTCGATCGACGTGATAGGCCACGAACTGGTCTGTCCCAAGAACAATGTTCAATTCGTGGCAAGCTATTCCGCCCAGACGATCGACGAAACACCAGACTGGAGACAGCCGTTCATTGACTTCGTCGTGTACGACGTCCTCCCCGAGAATCCAAGGGAAGCCACCTCCATCAGACGACATTCTCTCAGATTCTTCTACGACATGGAGACAAAGATGCTATACCGACGATCCTACGACGGGTTATTGCTCCGGTGCTTGTCAAACGCAGAAGCCAAAGAAGCTGTACGAGAAGCTCACGACGGCGTCTGTGGGGCCCACCAGCCTGGCCCTAAGCTACAGGACCGCCTTCGCCGGATGGGCTACTACTGGCCCACGATGGTGGCAGACGCAATAGACTTGCCAGAAAATGCAAAGCCTGCCAAGTCCACACGGACTTCATTCACCAACCATCCGAGTTTCTACATCCAACGGTGGCATCATGGCCATTCGAAGCATGGGGAATGGATATCATTGGTCCAATCACCCCACCTTCCTCCCGAGGACATCGCTTCATACTCGCGATCACTGACTACTTCTCCAAATGGGCGGAAGCTGTCCCACTCACAGAAGTCAAGACTTCAAACGTGATTAGCTTCCTTAAGCATCACGTCATATACCGCTTTGGACTGCCACGAAGGATCATCCATGACAATGGTCCGCAGTTTATAAGCCATGCATTCTATCGATTCTGCGATAAGCACCGCATTCAGAATGTCGCTTCAACACCATACAACTCGGCAGCAAATGGGTTAGCAGAGGCATTCAACAAAACAATCATCAAACTCCTCAAGAAGTTTGTATCCTCCAACAAACGCGACTGGAACGAGAAGCTCGGCGAATGTTTATGGGCCTATCGCACCACGGTTCGAACAGCTACTGGGAATACACCATTCTCTCTGGTATACGGGAGTGAGGCAGTCCTCCCACTGGAAACTCAGATTCCCTCACTCCGCGTCGCCCTCACTTATCAATTGACAACGGATGATAACTACCGACGCCGACTACAAGAGTTGGAGGCCTTAGATGAAAAACGCCTCTTAGCTCAGCAAAGGATCGAGCTATACCAAGCACGTATCTCAGGAGCCTTCAACAAAAAGGTCAAAATCAGAACATTCCAAGTGGGCGATCTCGTTCTGGCAGTCCGGAGGCCAATGGTCATGACTCACAAGACCGCAGGCAAATTCCAGCCAAAATGGGAAGGTCCATTTGTCATCGAGGCCGTGTTCTCCAACGGCGCCTACCGCCTCGCCAAGCAGAATGGAGACTTGCTTATGTTGCCCGTCAACGGCAAGTTTCTGAAGAAATACTATGTTTAGACAACATTTTCCAAACTATCGAGTCATGTACCCTCTTAGTACCACTGAACTCACACCCACCATTTTCCAAATTATCGAGTCAGGTATCCATTGATACCACTGAACCCACATCCACAACATTTCAGATTACCGAGCCATGCACCCGCTGGTGTCACTAAACTCTCACTTCCTCAATATTCTAAATTACCAAGTTATGTACCTGCTGGTGCCTCTGAACTTACATCCCGGTCACTCTATCAGATAGTAAGTCACGTATGATTACACCTCTGAACTTTCTTCCTGGAAGAGATCCTCCCTCATGATCCACTACCCGCACTCCCAGTGCACAAAAAGGGTAATCAATCCACCAATTTCCGAAACGACCATGTCCTCATTACCTCTGAGTCGTTTTCACTTCCACCAAAAACAAACCGCCCCCCTCGCATAGAACTTCCATGTCCTCCTACCTCTGAGTAGTTCTATGTACCCCTTCTTCATTGAGCCCACTCCTGCCATGTCCTCATTACCTCTGAGTGGGAAGGCTCCGTCGAAGAAATCACCATATTTGCCATGTCCACATTACCTCTGAGTAAGTATGTTGGTTCCCTTTCAATCTATTATCTGTACCCACAACCGGAGTACGACAAGGATAATAGGTCCACAAATGTCCTCTGTTGACCACAAATGTCCTCTGTTGACCACAAATGTCCTCTGTTGACCACAAATGTCTCTATTGACCACAAACGACCTCTGTTGACCACTATTGACTACAAGAAAAGCTTCCGTGAAGTCTCCCCTTACCATGTCCTCATTACCTCTGAGTAAGAAGATCCCACGGTGAAACCCTCATGTTTGCCACGTCCTCACAACCTCGGAGTAAACATGACTAGTTTCCTTCCACCCTATTATCCGTGCCCTGAACCAGGGTATGCCAAGGATAGTAGGTCCACAAATATCCCTTGCTAAGTCTCTTAGCACAAACCCGCCATTTTACCATGCCCCAGGAGCCCAGCTGCTCTACGGCATCCCTTTTTTTTCCAACACCAAGAACATCCATGACCACTTTGCCATGGCTGCTCCAAAACATCCTAATCAAACTTGTTACCCGTACCTAAAACCAAGGTACACCCAGGGTAACAGGTCCACAAATAATCCCCCAGCAAGTCCAATTCCATGAGCACCACAAGTACAAGAAGGAGAAGATGAGTTGAAACATGCTCGTTTATTTCAAAATTCAAAGGAGCTACACCGGTAGGGATCACATTCCTTGCAAATAAAAATATACGTTTATGAAAAAAAAAAAAAAGAAGAAGCAGAAGAAGACAGATGGCGGATCACTACTCCAGGGCGCATAACACCGTGAGACGGTCCTTCATCAAGGCGACCGACCGCTCAAAACTCTGTTTGGCTCGACGCTCGGCCTCCTGATTCAGCACCGCCGGGTCCTCCAGATGAGCATAGGCTCGCCAGTTGTCCTCAAACTCCTTAAAAGACCGCTCCAAGGTGGCAGAAGATCGGGAAACCCGCTCGGCCTCCCGAGCAATCGACTCCTGTTCTGCGCGAGCAGCCTCCCGCTCCAACTCTAGGAAGGCTAACTCCTGTTGGAGTGCAAGAATCCGCTCTTGCGTAGCAGCTATCCCACGAGAAGCAGATCCTTCGCGGGCCCTACAAGCCTGACTTCGACGATCCAGTTTGGCATATGAAGCAGAGAGCTTGTCGAGGTCTTCCTGCACAGCTGGCCCGGCAGTATCCCGAGTGAGCTTGATCTTGTCCCGAGCAGCAATGAGGAGACCCCGCTCCCATTCAATTGCAGCAGGCAAGCCAGCCTACCGTGTTGCCAGTAGCTGGGTCACAAGTCGATCAGCCTCTGTCAGCTTGGGCTCCAGGAGCGCGGCTAACCCCATCCCGCCAGGAAGGCCCTTCAAAGTGTCAATCTAGCCCTGAGCACCCTTCAGAGACATAGAAAAAGGGACCACCCGGTCTATGGCGGCATCGACACCCCTCCCCAAGTGACGATAGAAGCTATCGACCACGTCCTGGGTCACCTCATTCAGAGCCTCCGAGGAAGCCGGTGTCAACGGGAGCGTGGCCGGCAGCACAGAAGAGGATGCGACAGAATCTGCCGCTTCTGCCACAAGAGAAACCAACTCCGCGCGGTAAGACGCTTGAACCGTGGCTAACTCCTCTTCAGCAGCCCGCAGGATTTGGATGCTCGACAAGGTCGAGAAGTCGATATCCGGAGCCATATCATCAGCGGAAGACGAGGCGGAAACCATTGCCAACTCCATCCCCATCTGCCCGGAGCTGGCAAGAGGCTCCTCAACATGAGAGAGAGGAGAAGAAACATTCCTTTCGCCCGGATAACGGTCGACCGAACTCTCCCCGAGAGCATCCGCGGCGGGAGGTAAAGGGTCAGGACCTGCAGGGCTAAGGCAACCATGAATCGACTTGACCCGAAGGATATGTTGATAAAGCAAATAAGCCCCTTCGGTAGTCAATATATGGCCTATCTTACCAATGGAGGAGTATGGAGGCTGAGGTTCGCTTACAGCCACCACAGCCTCTTCACCAACAGCCTCCGAGTCAGGAATCAGAGAGTCATCCTCGAGAGGAGATGCAATGAGAATGGTATCATCTTGCTGAAGCTCAACAACCGCGGGGGCAGGCCCAAGGGAACCTTCGTTCCCCCGAGCTGAGGCCTCAGCAACTCGGGAACTTCCAGCCGCCTCCGGGAGAGCTCCAGCAGAAAGGACCGCGGCGCACATATCGCTAATTAAGGCAGCAAGGGCTGGATCAACCTCGGAGGCAGTAGATGGTTCAGAAGAGTCCGGTTCGTCGGATGCCTACAAAGAAAAGTGGTTAAGTCATATCTTCGAGAGGAAAGCGAACTACAACAAAGAAATAGATCTAATTTAGCCTTACCTCCAGAGCGGCATCGGTACCTTCATCCCTTTCGGTAATGAGTGATCCACGAGACTTAACGGCAGCTCTCTTCACGGAAAAGGTCGCTCCGCTGCCAGAAGATTCGCGCCTGACTCGCTTACGTGAGGAACCAGACACAGCCAGAGGCTGTTCTATCCTCACTCTTCCACCTTGTGTAGAAAGCAATGGGCCTCCCGCCGGTTCATCGGGGATGGGAAGCGGTTGATCTGCTACTTCTTCGCCCCCACCAAAAAGGGAATCTTCGCTATCATCCTCCTCCTCAGCCGACTCGGAAGGTTCTGATTCAGGGAGAGGAGTCTGAAGCGCTAGTTGCTTTCTGGCCTTAGCCCCCTTGGGCTTCTCCTCTAAGCCTGTACCCACGATAAAACTGGTACTCGGATCGAAATTAGTAGGAGGCTTGTTCGCCATGACATGATACAGAGCAGCCACGTATAAAATTTCCCTTGGCGTCTGAGCATCAGGGACCGAGAAGCTGGCTCGAGTATGATAAGCATCATAATAATTCCACGCCCTGACGCCATCAAGAACGCTACCTTCGAAACCCAAACCAGGGTTGGGATGATCAAGGAATAACTGGCTATAACCGAACTGCCGAGAGAACCTACTAGGTAAGTAAGGCTCCAGGTACACGTTATGACGGTTGCGATAAACCAAATGAGCAGGACGGATGTTACGCAACCAGGTGAGCATATCCGGAGATAGAAAGTGAGAAGGTCCGGTACCATCAAGGTGTACCTTACTCACATCCTCGTCAGAAAAAGGAGGAACAGACACAAAAAGGTGACACCCATCCACCCTCGCCAGCGCCATCCGACAAGCCGGCATAGTATTGTATGTCCAAGACTGGCGATGGCATTTAAAGAGGAAAGCATCTTCGTCTCTAGCATCTTCTGCTATCCCGGGTCCCAGCAAAGACTTGTAATGCATCGCCAACCACCCCATCAAGTAGTGGAAAGGCAGTTCTACGCGCTCAAAATCCAAGGTCTTCTTACGCGCAACAACTTTGGATGAGAAGGTTCGAAGACCACGGTGGATGCTACACACCATGGCGGGAAAAAGGGCCAGTCTAACTCCGAACACCAGTTTAACGGCAGGAAGAATAAAGTGGCGACCGATCCTCTCGATAGAACCTGCTCCTCCCGAGACGATGCAATTCCGTAGCCATATCATTAAAAAGCCAGCCAGAAGCGCCTTCTCTGACATCTGCGTGGCCCCATAGTAAAAGTAGCTGAGAGAGTCAGTTTGACTCCCGAATATGTCGCTCCTGGACCGCGACTTCTTGACGCCTGACATCGAGTCCTTTACTTCCTCGTACGTTTTAGGGGTTCGAGGAGTAACTTCGCCAGAAGGATCAACTTTGAAAAGATAATTAATCCATGATGTGGTGTGGGGAGGGGTCCCTTCGGAGCTATCCGCTGTCTTTATGGCCATCTGGTGACAAGCACTATGGTGGCACAGCAACTCCCGGTATACTGCGACGAAACCTGGGAATCGTCGGTTCAAGTCCTCAAACTCCTTATTCGAAGGGGTATACACCTCGAAAGGCTCATTCTCCCATGGAAGTTTAGAGACAGTATACATCTCGTGAAGAGCAAGCCCCAACTCCCCTACTGGTGTGAAGAATGTCCCCGTTCGCTGGCTGTACATCTCCAAGAGCGCCATGAACAGCGGTTTATTAATAGGGAGCCCGTGACAAGTGCCTCGAATAGCATGATAAAGTCCCACCTCACGCAAGAGTGTTCCATAGGTCTGTAGGACCCAGGTGGTCAACTGGACCCACGTAGAAGTAGGGTTTATCCAGTTCGGCAACGCTATCCTACCAACAAGATAGGATTTCTTACGAACAAGCCGATTCAAGAAAGTGTCAGCCTGAGCGAATGAGAAGTTGGGACCGTATACATTCATGAAAGAGCCTGGGGCCAGACCCATCATATACCGAAGGACGGAATCCTTACCTGGGTATGCTGACCGCATATTCGGATTGTAATGGATGTTGCCCATCAATATCCCCGATTGAGTAGGAGTTAAGTTACACACCATCTTTCTGCTCAACAGCACCATGTTGAACCACGACAAAGGGTAATGACGTTCCATAAGAGGAATATGGATTGACTCCCCGTCCAGAGAGAAATCCCAGTTCTCGGAAATCTCTAACACTCGAGAATTCTCTATGATCAGAGCATCTCCAAAGAGGAATAGAGGCTTCAGGTATTTTCCATCCAGCTTCCCGGTGGTCATCATAGAACGAAGGTAATGAAGGGTCTGGTTCTCGATGGCGTTCAACCTCTCCAAAGGCTCATCAGCAGGGAACTGATTCAACACATGCTTAATTAGGTCGTCAAGACGCACACCCAAGGCGAATTGATTTGAACCAACCAAAAGTTCCCCCACAGGATTTACGGGTAGATTCACTAGAAAAAGATAAAAGAAACAAGGTTAGAAGATAGTCAAAAATAGGAGCATCGGAAAGATCATTTAAATCTTATGCGGCTCAGGTCGCTGCAGCATCATGCGGCTCAGAATCATTAGAGTCCATGCGGCTCTGATCCATCATAGCCTCATGCGGCTCCAAGTTAACCAAGTCCGTGTAACTCTGATTCAGACGAGATCATAGATCCATGCGGCTAAAGCCAGACTCATACAAGCCACTGCGGTTACAAACCAGCAAGCTCATGCGGTTCAGAAGCGAGCAACGCTTATGCGGCCCAAGTCGAAAACGCACATGCGGCTTAGATCGGATATGACAAGCTCATACGGCCATGACGGGCGAAGTGCTTATGCGGTCACATCGATAAAGCCTCGTACATGCGGCTTGTGCATAAAGTATGCAACAGAGCCATGACAGCAGTTAGGGTTTTCAGCGTAACCCCTTACCAGCGATAGGCGGGTGAACGTCAGGATGGACAGAGTGCACAGCAGCCGGCGGAGGAGCGACTACATTCGTCGCCGCAGTCGTCGTAGCAGCAACGGCCTTGCCCTTCGCGGCCTTCGATGCAGCAGATCTTTTGGGAGCCATGACCGATTGATGAAGAAGGAAGACGAAGAGCAAAGCTGACAACAGGGAATTCAAGCAAAGAGAGGAGGTAAAGAAATCCCCAAGAAGCTGAAAGACTCCTACTTATAGGCGATCCATAAAATAGAAAGACGCCTCGGATTACGCGCCGCCTCCAAAGATAAAGGCGAAAACGCTTCGGTCAAGGCAAAACCGACCCTTGGGATCCTCCCCCAAAAGGCGGCGTTAAATCAAATCAAAAGCATTTAATGAAGATTTGCTCACGTGGTCAGGACGCGTGGCAAAGAGCCTATACGGTCAGACGAAGCTATGCGGCCGAGATACTAATGCGGCTAGGAAACTCAGAAAAAACAGAACATCCTATGCAGCACGAACGGGGCCATGCTTCTTATTCAAAGTATTTCAATTTTACAAATTGAAAACTTTGAAGGGGGTCCTGTAGAAGCATGGAAAATATTAGAATAATGGCCCATGCGGCTCTGGGTAACAAGCCCATACGGCTCACACTGGAGTTGCCCTATGCGGTCCTAAAGAAGACCCTCAGACTCATGCGGCTCGGGGGTGTATGCGGTTCAACAAGAATAGGCGGCTCAAGTGACGACACGTGTGATCCTTCCCTACAGCTGGCCATTGAGAGTAATGGCCTCATTTAATGCTCTGACACAACTCGACGGCCGCGACGTCTCTGACAAAAAGTGTCATAATGGCTCTGCCATAATGACAGACTCTTCGGGAAAAGAAGAAAATATCTGACCCGATCTGTCAGAAATCCTAGATTGCCACGTGACAAAAGTCTCATGCGGCTCGGGTAGAGAACAGCTTCATGCGGCTCATTGAGGAGTCGCTCTAATATGATTAACAGGAATCCGCCATACGCGGTCCACCCATAGCCCGGTCTATGCGGCTCAATACCACGCTAACTCATGCGGCCCATAGAGACTATGCATATGCGGCTCATGGAGAGTTCGTCCCCTGCGGTTCACAGAGACTATGCATATGCGGCTCATGGAAAGCTCGTCTCCTGCGGCTCGATGAGGCATGGTCTTATGTGGCTCATGGAGAGTATCTCCCTGCGGTTCAAGTATTATCCATCCTATGCGGCCCTGGCAGGATCTACGATTAAAACATGTGGCATTGAATCAATTAAAGATTCAACTGAATCCCAACAAGAATATTTGACATTATCATCTTAATTGCTGAGATCAGGGCATATCATTTATCATCAAGCCAGTGGGACACGTGGCGAGCAATCAAATATTGACATAATCAATTACGAGGATTTAAAGCAGTCAACATTAACTGCTCATAAGATTTGGTGCTATCTGCATTAATGGCCGAGATTCACTATAATCAAGATCAAGGGTTCAGATAGAATGAAGGAGCGCCGACATTCCAGACAGATAATCATTAGCAAACCCTAATGATCGCACCCCACTCTTATAAATAGTCAGCATCATTCCCTTGCAAAAAAGGTCGGCAACAAAAGAATAAAAAAATAAGAAGAGAGAGATATACACAGAGAGATCTCCCCCTTTTCTTAATAATTGCAGAGAGAGAGAAGCCAGGAGAGCAACCCGAGGAGAGCAAGAAGAGCCTTTCTTCGTCAACGCCGAGCAGATCTTCCCCGAGCCAAGGCTGCATACCGATCGTCCAAGGAGTAAGGCAGAGCGGCCGTCGCTTTCCCGAGCCTCTATCGTCACCCCCCAGAATCAAAAATAAACAATCGTACTTAGTCTGCTGTACCTAGGTTTTCGTCCCTAGGCTTTCTTTGTACGAGCGAGTTTGTATTGTGAGTCTAAGTTCAGTCCTCCAATAATTGTTCTGTTCTTTTACACTCAATGGCAAATAAAAATTAGCTAAACATAGGATCACAAAATCACGATTTCTAGAAATGCTCAAAAATAAAATATTTAGGCATGATAAATCCAAAACATGAAAAAAAAAATCAAAATTTATGTGTAGTAAAAAATAGCACCAAAATGACAGTCATAAAATTATGATCCAAATCCAATAAAATCGTTTGGCATAACTAGCATGGCTATGACTAAAATTTTAAACATGAATAAAAAAATAATCAAAATTATTTAAGATTGATGAGTGTTAGAATACGCTAACTGCAGAAATGGTACAACTATGAACAAGGAATCAAAACATGGGACCATCAACAAAATATATGCAATACACTTAAATCGAACCATGAAAAAAAGATTAGACTAACAGATATTAAAGAAAGGTCCTGATAAATCAAGAGAAAAATGGAATCAACTGCAGAGATTTCGATAAAATTGTCAATGGCGATAAGAGATCAAACATGGTAGATAACACGAATATAATCTCAATAGTATCCGAAAGCTATACATATTTGAAATCACATTATCTAGAGTTCCTGCCTCACTAGTGTAGTGTACATCTGACTGCAGTGAACCTTTGGCTCAATGAATCAAATAATAATAAATTATCTAATATTTCTATCAAATTTATCTATGTTATCGGAACAATTCAAGAGATCAAAAGTTTTTGAATTTAGGACATAGCCTCAATAATATCCGAAAACCTATGAATACCCGAAATTATTTCGACTTAGAGTTCATGCCTCGCCAGTGTGCAGCTGGCTGCAATGAACCCATAGTCTCCATAATTCAGATAAATTACTGCAGTGCGCATCTGCCACATCATAGTAGATCATCGAATACTCTCTCAACTTTATCTATAGGAATTCTAAAGGATTTTATGAAAGTTCAACGAGTTCTAAGTCTTGATCATGATGGAAAGTGAAGTTATCTGTTCTTTAAAAAACAAGGAGTTTTAGTAGGAGAAGGAGGCTACAGAAAGAAATCTTAAATAAGAAACAATGACTCGAATTGCAACAAGGAAGTTTTTAGAAATTCTAGATATTAAGAGAAAATATAATAAAAGCTCAAATACTATAAATCAAATATTTATACTAGTAAAATATATTAGATAGATAATCTTAGAAGCCTCGAGCGCAGGGGAATCAATATCCTTGACTTTGCGTGTCTGGACCACTCTGAAAAATAGAAAACTGGTTAGATATAGCCTAACAATAGGATAGTAAACAAACTTTGTAAAACTATACCCGTAACTGTTTCCCACGGATCCTATGTTGTGAGGAGTTTTCCTTAGTTTTGCAGGTTCCCCAATAGCACTTTATAGCCTAAGTACTACTAGGACAGACCTGCATGGGCCACCAATAAAAATTTGTCACGATCCGCTCCCAAATAATCGAACACGAGTCGGACACACCCAGCCTACGTTGGAAGACGCAACGCTGTAAGCTGTACAATACCAAGGAAAACACCAAGTCATAATATACGTAAAATATCACAGCTACTATAAACGTTCCCAGAGAGATCACCACAATCCACCAAGTCAATACAATAATATCATCCGGAGACAAATCCGGTAACCTGAATAAAGTACACAATCCTGAAATCTCAATACAAAGTACATGACAAAATCTCTAAAAATAAATCTAAGAAAAGATCTAACTAGAACTCTGCAATTCTAATTCCATCCTAGCTTCGTGCTCTGGCCCATAAAGAGGGAACAACATCCTCAAGTATACCTGCAATGTATCATGTCAGAAAGAGAGAAAAGTACAACCCCGACAAGAAGCACTAAACAAAGTAAATTGAAATGCTGCACAATGAACTATAATACAAGCACTGGAACATAAAAATGTAGTACATGAATAATGATGAAACTATAGTACCAGAACCTAAACAATGAACTAGACTATCAGTGTAAAATACATTTGAAATAACTATCAGAATATGTGACCGGCTGGGGTAGTACAGGGTACAAGAGCACATGAATAAGGGTACGGCTTAGAGTTTCACGTGCACGATGTGTGACCTAAGCTATTAAGAAATGCCTAGCTAAAATAGAATTGGTCACATATCTTTAGTATTTCCCCTCCCCAAGATACAAGTAATAACACTGAACAATGAACGATGAACGATGAACGATGAACAATGAACAATGAACAATAAACAATCGTGTGTATAATGTGTCCTACACATGAGAAAACATGAAGCAAGACAGAAATACAGAGTAAAGAGTTCGAGTTGATGTACTTGCCTTGCTCTGGAAGATCGAAAAATATGAAAGTAAATGTCCACCTAGAATTTGATACAAGTTGGTTAGGATCTAAAATAACAACTAGCGAAATATGGTTAGCTACGTTGCTATGAATAATATGATATATATAGATATAGAAGCTAGCCAAAATTTACCAACTAATCATTATATACACATAACTATATATTATCTTATTTCCAACTAATCATAGGATATCTATAGTGATATATACTAGCTATCAAGAGACTATACAATAATATACTAGAAATTCCTACATAAGAGTTAACAAAATATTTACTAATGAACCTCGAAACTAGTAATAATAAAAGTTATATAAACATTCGGGATATTTACTAGAACTCATTTTTTGTAAGAGTAGAGTATATATTAGACACAACTAAGTTTTCCATCTATATACATCTATTAGCTATCTATAGAAAAATCTGTTAGGTAATATCCACAAAATATAGAATAGGTACTCATAATATAAATAATAATATTTATTACTAAAATTGCTAAATAAGAAATATTTGGCAAACTAACAATATATATATATATATATAAAATATATATATATATATATATATATATATATATATATATATATATATATATATATACTGAAATTTGTTACTAAACTACCAACTACCCATGGCTAACAGAAATGGTACAACACACCCGTTTACAACCATTACTAACTCATCCAAAATTAGACTTGGTCCACAAGTTCACATAGCCAACTAAAAACCTATTTATTGAACTGCAGTCGACCAACACCAAACTTAGATAGGCTCAACCCATCTTCTTCACTGAGCTTAACTCTACTATACTGACCAATATGAAATTAAAGGAAAATAGAAACACTGGCAGCTCCTAATTGAATACTCGAACAACCCATAAGTTAATCAACTTAAGTCCCTTCACAATATACAACCCAACTTAGCCCAAGCCCACACTATACACCAGTTAGACCACAGTCTGTACTAGCCCAGCTCTATCAAATGTTCAAAAATCAAAAGTCTTATAGCCAATACTGGCCATAACCTAACGTTCAGTTGAGTCATTCAAAATCCAACTCCCTGCCAAGCATGCAAAGCTCTGATTGTTCTATTCAACAGCACCAAGACAATCCAGACCATCCAGTACTACTCCTCCTCACATCAACCACTGATGTCATTCAAAACAACTAGCAGAGCACATTTAACACCTAAAAGTCCAGTATCTAACCAAAATATATAAAGCCAAAAACCCCCATGTCACTGGTCTTTAACTAAAAATACCTTAGAGGTAGCCCACAAAACCAAAGCTCGACTCAATATACACATTTCCAAGAATTTAGGTTTTCTAAACTAAAATTTAAAATGGAATGTTTATAAAAATAGTCGAATTCAACAGTCCAATTATACATTCAAGGAAAATCAACTGATATACATGCACATAGATCCAACCCAACAAAATATAACTAAACCAAATTTACTCTTCAGCACCCTGTATACAGAATTGAGTATACTCAGTTGAACTACTGCTTCACTACCCTATATTCCAATCCATGTCTACTGCATCTGACACCAACATGGAGTAAGATCGAATACGAACCCGAATATTGGACACGAATGTCAACCTTGGTCTGACACGAACATCATTTGACACACGCACCCCCACACCCCTCCGTCTAATCCTCCACACACAACAGACACCACCAATGGTAATGCTACAGAATCCAGACATGAACAGAGCAACCTGACACAGAGTCACCTCTGGATCTCTACACACAAATCTAAACCAGAAAATCAGTGAAGGATAAGGAAGAGTCTATACCTGTGTCATAGGTCTCGATGACACGATTTTCTGTGTCCAACTGAAGTTCGACAATAAGTTGATTCAAACTCGAACTACTGTCGCATTCCTCAGATCTGCCACTTGATCGAACTCTGGTTCGTCGTCGTTGTTCAGTCAAAATGACCAATTCGATTCCAATTCTTTCCTGATTCAAACTTCCAAACCAGAAGAGAAATTCAACACCAAGCATCTCAGCAAAGACACGAGAAATACTTCTAGATCGAAACAAAAATTGAGATTGACACTCACCTTGTCGTTGTCGCAGTAACGACGAGCTCGAGACGAACTGGCAAATTTTGATCTCGACTCGTTAGATCGGGAAGAACAAGTTGACGGAGACACAGAGGAGATGACTCATCACTGGGATAAGAGGCACGTCGCCTAGATGCTGAGCGCCGTCGGAAGTGAAGTTGAGGAGGAACAGAAGCCGTCGGGAGAACCACTATCGCCAGGGCCGACACGTGCTAAGGAGATCAGGCCTCGTTGCCGGAGTGAAGGAGCCAGACCACCATCATCGCCGTCGCCACAGCTATTCCAAATTAGGGTTTGAGTCAATAAAGAAATTTGGGGAAATGAAGAGTGAGGGAGGAGCTCAGTTTACACAGTTCCTAAAATGAGAATGAAATTGGTTCCTTCTCTCTCCTCCCCTCTGATTTATACAGAAAAGAAAATGAACTGGTGGTTTTGCAATAAAGTCTACCATAAACATATATTTGCAATATTAACCAAAAGTTGTTAGAGAGTAGTTTAGGAAACTTGGGAAAGGGGTTGTTACAATTGGAGGAAAAACTTAATGTGGAACAAAATTTGAATTGCTCTCTTGAGCCAAGTAACTAGCTAAAATTATCAAAGAATTTATTTTATTAAGAATAAGAAGATAACTTAAATCATTAATAGTTAATAGCCACCCAAAAATGATTCTAATAGACTGAAATGATTATTAAACAATATTATGTTGCTAACAGAAAAAAATTAATATTTCATAAAACAAATCATGAATAAAATACGTCTAAAATTCTAAAATGCCAAAAATATACTAAAATTAATAATTCGGGAAAGTGGGGTTACAGCCTCCCTTTCAGCTTGACCATCAAGAGAATTGTGGTCGGATGCTCCTGCGCCCTTATGGTCGGCTTTGGGGACCTTCGGGGTAACCTTATTTGTATAGGCTCCTGAGCATCTTCTATCATCACTGGAAGCAAATATGGAGCTTTGCCCCAAAGATTAACAACAAGAGGCGTTGACACCTTGAGAGGCCTCCCCTTCAGTCGAACCTTTAAAGGTTCTTCGGCCACTGCTGCACTTTCTGAAGCTGTCTCTGCCTCGTCATCAGCGTCATTGCTGTCGTCGTCCCAGGGGACTGACCTATACAGATCGGCGTCTGTACAGTAGGTTTCAAGTCCTGGGAATGGATCGATATCAGCGAACTCCATTTTGATGGTCCCGTCGCTGGCTACATACTTTATGTACTGATGTAGGATGGAAGGGACAATCATGTACTCATGGATCCATGGTCGCCCCAGCAGCATATTGTAGTTTATGTCCGCATCAATGATATAGCAAGTCACTTCAGTATAAAGGTAGCCGATCTGACATTTTAGGCAAATTTTGCCCAGGGGCTCTCTTTTTCGCGTTGAAGCCACTGATTGTTGTGTTCGAGGCTGTCAACTGATGAATCGGAATCCCTAAAGTTTGAAGCAGGCCTCTTGGAATAATGCTCAAAGAGGAACCTGGGTCGATGTGGATACGATCGACCTTAATGGCATCGACATACCCTATATAGTACAAGGGGCGATTGTGTTGGTTATTCTTTGGCAGCATGTCTTGCTGGGTAAAAGTGATATTGGGAATCACTTCGACCACACTGTGGCAATATGGGCAAACTGTGGGATCCACGTTCGACGGCCAAACCTGGGTGAGAAAGGACTAGGCGTTCTGTAAAGCTTTACTGAGCGCATCTCGGGTCTCATTAGAGAGGCAGATGAGCTCGAAAAGTGATAATCTTGTCGGAGTATTAGCCAGCTGCGCTAGAATATCAAAGTTATAGGACTTGATAGGCCCTATTACCGGATCCTTTATGAGAGGTTTGTCGAAACGAACCTTCTTCTATTTTTGCTTGTCCACGGTAGGAGCCCAGGATGGACCCGCCTCTGGTGCCTCAGGGATTTGAGGTGGACCTGCTCCTGATATATCTGGGATAGGAAAAGTATTTGGTTGAGACTCCTCCTGGTCTCGAGCTTGGCTCTCCTCTTGCCTCTGTGCCGAGCGGGTGGTCACCATAGCATCGTCGGTCGACGTCGAGACCATGCAGCATGCCTTGCTTTTCTTTCTTTTGGCAGAAAGGATCGTAGATGTCATCATGTCGGGAACCAAGTCAGAATGTACCCACATGACTTCGCCTTGAGGCGTGGAGAACGGGGCGAGCCCTTGAGCATTGTCCCGTGCTAGCGGAAGGTTGACTACTTCCATCGTCGTCTTTGGAATAAGGATGACGCCATCTTGTACCTCTATGGCTGGAAAACTTCCGAACTGAAGAGTAACCATATTGGCCGTGACGGTCTTCTTTTCGTAATTCAGCGATATAACATTAGCGTTAATGAGGCACTGAATTTGCCTCTTCAACACATAGCAGTCTTGTATTGGGTAATGGACGTACTGGTGATAATAGCAGTACTTGGGATGGTCCACCTTTCCTACTTCAACAGGACGCCTGGGTGCCAGGATGGATAATTTGCCACTCTTCGTAAGCATTTTGAAGAGCTCCAACGTATCCTCGTAATTGAAGGAGTAAGTCTCCCTCGGCCTCTGTGCTTACGCGGACTTAGGGTTCACAGCTGCTGAACCTTTGGAGATGTTGACGGTCATAGATTGCTTGCCTTTTCTGTCTTTAGGGTTGTTGCTGGATGAGCGTCTCCCCTTATCTTCGGGCGCAGGAAAGTGTAGCTCCAGGAGCTGCGCGTCTTGGGCTTTCCTTTTATGCGGTATCCGCCTCTGTAATAAAAGGCGTCCACTCCGTGCAGGGAGCACTGTGCCACAATTTTATAACGGACAAGATGTTCTTGCGGCAGGAGTCCATAAGCATAGACTCGGCATGCCGGGTGGTAATTTGAGGGCTGTCTGGCAGAAATGCTCAATATATGCGCGGACAGGCTCTTTCTTCCTCTGGAAAATTTTTATGAGGGTTGACATGGTCATATCTATGCCTCCTTCATAGAATCAGTCCACGAACCAAGTCTTCAGGTCTTCAAATGATGAGATACAATCGTCCAGAAGACTACAGAACCACTCATAGGCTATCCCTTGCAGGGCTCATATGAATATGTTAGACAGGAGGGTGTCATCCTTTGGCAGGTGCCCCGTTAGAGAGGCAAAGTACTTCAAGTATTGTTGGGGAGACCCCTTCTCTTCATAAGGTGTAAGCGTTTGCAGATTGTATTTGGGAGGATAGATGACGTTGTCCTACTCGGCAGGATATGGCTGTCGGATCCCCATCTTTCGGAGCATTGCTTGCTTCTCCTTGGTATCATAACGAGCATACAGCTCCTTGATGGCCTGCTGTATCTTGATCGGCATTGCGGAGCCTGTAGCCGACAGAGTAGACTAGGATGGTCCTGCTTGATTGATAGTAAGCAACCTGCTGGATTCGTTATTGGTTCGCGGATCATGCTTGATTGATAGTAAGCAACCTGCTGGATTCGTCAATTATGACCGAGGATAGGGTCTTTATGGTGTATGTCCACGTATCTAACTTTGTCTCGAGGGCTTCGATATGTCTGCGAGCTTCGTTATTGTCTTCCTTATTGCCATCGGCCATGAACACAGACCGAGTATGAGGGTAACTCGAGGGAGCCGTAGATCCTTCACTTTCAGGCTCACACGCTTGAGCGTTGCTGTCCTGAGGCTATACCGTAAGATTGTGATCTTTTTCGGACTCAGTATGGTTGCTACCCAGTCTAGTGACTGGCTGCGCCAATGGAGACATCCGTGTCGTATTACGCCTTGTCAGATTGGAACACATGATGGTCGTACATGATAGAAGGCTGGCTACCCCCAGTTTTTGACATGCACCCAATGCAGATCCGGAACGAGTGCCTTGGAACACACCTACATCGGGTACCTTAGCTTTACTACTTTCTGACCTCCTTTTTGGTTTAGCAACCGATATAGAACAATTCTGGGAGGGCTTCTTGAAAGCTCTAGAACCGTGCATCGCGTAGCATGTGACAATACGGGACTCGTCTTCTCTATGGCTCATCGACCCCCTGTTAAGCCTCTGACGTGGTGCCGGCTTAGAGTAGAGTCTCTGGAATATGGAACACCTGCTCGGCAATAGCACAGCCGTCTGCTGACAATAGCAGTTGATATTCGTAATTTTGATGTTTGGATTAAAAGACAGTTTTATTTTATCAGATGTATTAGATAAATCTTTTTGTTGGACAAGTTTTTAATATTCGTAATTTTAGAAGTTGTGACAAATATATACATTGTGTTGTTGAGATTACCTGCAAGTGGATACAGCTTATTGCCGCCGTCTCACAACGGTACAGGCTGGACATGATCCGATTTGACCCAATAATTTGGGACCGGGTCATGATAGCTCATCGACCCCCTGTTAAGCCTCTGGCATGGTGTCGGCTTGGAGTAGAGTCTCTGGAAGATGGAACACCTGCTCGGCAATGGCACAGCTGTCTGCTGACAATAGCAGTTGATAGTAATCTGGGTACAAGAGTGCCTTGATTTAGGCACGTCCTGTGCCACAGACTCTTCTTTCGCTTGGGAGAGGGTTGGATCTTCTGTCGTAGCACTCCCATTGTACATGCAGGGAAGCTGTATGTAAGTACGGTCAGAGCGGGTCTGGCGAGGAAGCCTCTTATCGCTTCTACAGGAACGCTGATCGCGTGGCTCCTTCTCCGTGGGACGTACCCCCTGGTTTGGCTTACGTACAGGAGTACCCCAGTGAAAGGAAGAATTGACTGGTTGAGGCATCGGAGCACGAGAGCCAGTCTTATATAGCTTTCCGTCGGCTGTGCGTGTAACTGTCAATATGGGCCTCTGGTCTGCCGTTGGTATCGCACGCTTATTGTACGAAGCACGAGCCACCTGAAATCTCTTTCTACTACCTCCAGCGGGCGAGTAGTATTCAGAGTCCGCCGAAGATTTACCTGTAGGAAAAGCGATTCTGTCGAAGACAGATCTCCTTACCAGGAATACTTCCATCGTGAGGGGTTGGACCGGTGTGCGCTTCCTTTGGCATCGTTCCTTCGTCAGATCAACCGTGGAAACACCATCTTCCTCGCCATGCTTTCCCAGGATGGGAATCGGGTGAGGGGGTAGGGCTATAGCAGTCGGAATCTTCTTTGTGGCTTTGACATTGAGGGGGTCCTGAGATGCAGTTTCTACCATCGTACTGCTGGCTGCAGCCGCCTTAGGCCTCCAAACACGTCGAGTCTTCTTCGGTTGTACGAACCGCTTCGAAGTCTTTGACTTTTCACCAGAAAGGAGATCTTCAAAAGCGCGTTGGTCGAAGCGTACGACCAGCATGTCTTGAGAAGCTTCCAGCAAGTTGTCATCAGATTGTGTCACCGCTTTCTCGTTGGAAGAGAATATAGTCCCCAGCAGAGTCGCCATTTTATTCGACGTAACAAAAGGTTGAACGAACTTTTTTGCTTTATTGAACGTATAAGGTATCTGTGTACAAAGAAGGAAGTCCTAAACAGGATATTCTAAGTACATGGAGAAGAGGTTTCTGGAAAAGTATGATGGTGGAGATCGAGCACTACAGTGGCTCCTTTACTCCGTTGACGATCTGACGAAGAATCAACCTTGCTATGGCTCTCTGGTGCCTTTGATGGGACGCTGGAGTCACCGATCAAGAGACTGTCTGGATGAGAAGATCCCTTGAAGATGGTTGGTTGGTTGGTTCTTTGGTTGATCGGTGGATGAGGGTGGTCGACTCTTCGTGGATAGAGATTACTGATCCTTTGAAGCTTGTTGATTGTCAATGCTCCCTCTTTCTTTTTATTGATGCTTTGGTGGAAGAAGAACTCCTTCTATTTATAGAGAACCGAGCACATATGCGATGTGTATTAGGGTTTCTGAGATATGAAAGAATCTGTCGTCATTGCATGGTGCGGGCTTCTGCGGCGCTGACACGTGGCGGACATCGAGATTCCCCTCAAACGAGATCTCTGGTGGTTATAAACATAACCGAAGGAGGTTACACATGGCGCGTGCCGATTTGCTTGCTAGGATACAGCCGAGTAAGTCTTGGGATTTCATCCTAGATTTGGAGTCTAATTGATCCTCTCTAAGATTTAAATCAATCTGATATGATATCAATCATGATTTAATCTCAATCTTCTCTGTAAGAGGTAGTTTAAATAAACCAATTGGGGTGGACCCATACTTCCTGTGCCTCTGGTGAGAACTAAGTACTACTGTGCTTCTGGGGCGATGAGTAGACCGTGCTTCTGGAGACGACGGAACCTCTGTGCTTTCAGGCGATGAGTGGACTTGGCTTCGAATGATGAAGAGACTTCTGTGGATATAGAACAACTTATGAAGCTGGGTTTCGGGCTACTGGGGTCGCTGTGCTATAGGCGACAAATAGGCTTATGCTTCAGGTTGGCGAGGTTACTGTGCTATTGGAGGGACAGGCTGATTTGCATTGGCTGTAATAGAAGTTCTCAAGTCTCTTGTAGAGAAGTGACTTAAGCCTCTGATCCGGAGCAGACGACTGTGCCGTGGGAATGGAGATGGTGTGAGCATATCACCATCCTGCGCCTCATGCAGATGCAGGTAAGTAGCTGCGCCTCTGAACAGTGAAGGCGTTGGCTGCGGAGGGAAGGGTATCACACACTTGTGCGTCTGTGATTGGCGCAGGTAGGTAGCTGTGCCTCTAGAGTGAAGACACTGGCTTCTGAAGTCAAAGAAGGGGAGAGGGCCTATCCCATCTTGCATCTAAGGTTGGCATAGGAAGGTGGCTGCACCTCTAGCTTAAAGGCTCTAGCTTCTTCAAAGTGCTGAGTAACTGATATGCTTCTGAGAGACAGTGCCCACAAGAAAGTCAGAACATGCTTCAATGGAGGTCAATCTTCCAGCGTGCGTATCGAGAAGAAGGAAGGTTGCACTTCGATGAAGACTGCTTCCCTTGTAGATCCCTCTAGGCTCTGTCGAATCTGTACTAGATCCTTTGTAGAAGAAGAAAATTAGTCTCTTATGTATAGTCCTGATGTGTTTGTACTAGACTTTGGTAGACATGACAATAAAGGGACATCTCTCCATATCTTCTATTTTATTTTTTAGCACTGAGCCTCAGTCTTTTGTATCTTCTGCACTTTGGCGAAGGGATGTCTTCAACTGAGATTTTTCATGCTTCTACAAAGTCCACACAAGGACTGCACAGACAGAGTAGTGAACCACACTGCTCAGTCACATGAGCTCGGGCCTCCCCTTGGCTAACAACATCTCCAAAACCAACCAAAATATCGAAATAGCAGTCCACACATTAATCTCAGTATATTAGCAACCAATATATCTAATTACATCTGAAATTAAAGCAAGAAAAGTCCTAAGAGACATTTCACCAAACACTTGATGTGCATATCCGTCACTCTTGCGATACGCACCCCAAATGAATCTGAAATCAAACCAAACTCTTCCTAATGTCATGGGGACCCGATATGAATGCATCAATGGAAAAGAATATGAAATTTGAAGGGGGTTTAGAAGCTCTTACCACTTGAGAGATGGATTCTCAAGGAACAATCTCTAGATCTAGATCTACTTCACTTTCACTAGCCAAATTGCTCCAATAGACTCCCTCCTAGCAAATAGAGACTCTCTCTTTTCAATAGGAAGATATTGCAACTTGTTTGGAGGAAATTGGGTTCAATTTGAGGAATGGAAGCAATTTGGAAAAGAACACCAAATTAGGGTTAGGGTTCTTAATGAAAGGGAAAGAAGAGGGGCTAATGATGCTATAAATAGCATGGGCAACCTAATGGTGGCCGGCCACATGGTGGGCTAGGGTTTGGTTAATGTGTATTTGGCTAAGGGCCTTTTCCTATTGTTATTTCAAGCCTTTTAGAAAAAGGTCCAAAAGTGGCTTAATGTCTAAATCAATTAATAACCTCTAAAGGCTATTCTAGATGAAATAAAGTCCAACTAAGAAGTCTAAGTCCACTTGCTAGGTCTCTATGATCATGGTTAGCCTCCAGTCAAAGTGGTTCTAAGGTTTCGCTAACTAATGATACCAACACAATACAATATTTAAATAATATTAAAATAATCAAAATTCACCAATTTATATCACTAATAATATTTAATCCATTAAATATTAACTAAAATAATCAATTTCACAAAAGTTCAAAAATACTTTCATTTTAGAAAAGTGATAGTTACAAGATGATTGTATAGTCCACTTAATATGTGGTTCCTGCATAACAAGTCTGCATGTTTCCATTTCTCAACATTTACAATAACAACATTGTCAGTTTCACCTTCTTGCAGGACAACAACTGTTTTGTTTAGAATTTTTGCTAGATTTAATGTTGCAAGATTGAACAACATCTTATGTTGCCAACGCTTGAAGTCGCTTCCATTGAACTGTTCCGATTTTTCTCATTGTCCGATATGGACGGGAGCAGAAGTGATCATCATAACTGCAGCCATTTTTGTTTGTTATAATATAGTAGTACATACCAATAAGTGAAAAGACTAAATAAAGTTTATAATCGAGAAGTGTTATGTTAAGTTTTGTTCAGGGAAAACAAATCAGAACCAATGTTGAGAGTTAAAGAAAACAAAATGTCAGAAACTATTATTATTGTCTAATCTTAAAATCTGAATTAAAAGGATTTTTGAAAACCAAGACATGACAGTATTCTAATTTATTTCTAATGGAACCAATTAAACTTATGTTAACTCTCTTAATCAAGTATAATTGGTTATACAAAGAAAAACCATAAGCTGTTATTGTAATCAGAATATAATATGTTTAATTTTTTTTAGAATAATGCTTTCATGCATCAATTGAGTAGAGAATTTATGCTAGAACGCTACAAAAAAATAGGCTTTTAGCGACGGCGGGATCCGTCGCTAAAAGTCGTTTTTTTCGTCGCTAAAGCCAAATAGCGACATATCAGCGACGGAAATGGTTTGTCGGAAAATCACGTGTCGCTAATTTAAATCAGTCGCTAGTTTGTCGAAAATAGCGACTGATTAGTGACGCATTTAGCGACACGCTATTTATTGGAAAATGCGACATAATAGCGACGGAAACTCTGTCGTTATAGTTACCGACGAACTATCGACGTCGCAACGGCGTAATTCAGCATGAGAGTAGCGACGGGCTAGTGATAGAAAATTACGTCGCTAAGATATTTCCGATACGCTTTTGGTGTCGGACAGGAATATAGCGACGAAATAGTAAGTGAAATTTACGTCGCAATTCAGTCGCTATACTGGAATATAATATTTTCCAGAACCTTAGCGACGGAAACTACAGTCACTATTCCGTCAGTATCCTGCAAAGTAAATTTTCCAGGCATGTAGCAACAGAAAAATCGTCGCTATTCCGTCACTAGCCTGCAATGTTCCAGGTTTTCTGTCGCTGTTCCGTCGCCATTCCGTCACTAAATACAATATTGCATTTCAGTATTTGTGTTTCCTGCACTCCACATCCCTGTCGACAGTTACACACACAATATACAGTCATATAAATAGTTTCCAAATACAATATCAGTATTCGTGTTTCCAGCAGTCCTTATCCCTGTCGATGGTTTTACAGTAGGCACACGTATCAGTATTTGTGTTTCCTGTAAATTCTCAGTTTCATGCACACGTATCACAAATGTTTTAATACAACACATACACACATATCCAAATTAGCTTCATACAAACATACGAATAATGTTTTAATATAAGAAATATTAATACACATATCCAAAATATTTTAATACAAGAAAGTACTGGTACAGTAAATCTAGGTCTTCGGGCGTGACGGAAACCTCTCGGCGGGCATGATGAAGACCTCTCGACGGACTTAATGAAGATCCAAGTTGCAAACGTGAACGTCGACCTCTCGACGGCATAGAAAAATCTGAAAGAAATAATAAGTGATGATGTGTTAAAAATAAAAACTACTGTCATGTCATTATACTAATGGAACTAGTATATTAAATTAAAACGTACGTACTAGTCTAATTCATCTTCCCAAGAGTCTTCTGAATCATCGTTTGATTTCGAAGTTTCTTCTTCTGCTTCTTCATTTTCACTATCACTATGATCTTCATCTTCCAATACTTCTTTCTCAGCATCTTCCAATCCTTCATCAACGTTAACCTCTATAACGTCATCTACCGCAACCTCCATATCTTCTAAATCCTCTTCCTCAACACCAGCCAAACTTATATATGTTGGTTGAGGCTTGACCACCTCTTCCTCTTGGTAGGCTACATCCCTAACATTATATGTATTTCTTGCTTTGGTTTTGCATACAACCCACCAATCCAGGGTACTGCGCCGTCGGCTAGGATAACTCGTAGTATAGTACACTTGAACGGTTTGACTAGCCAACACAAATGGTTCAAAACCTCCATATCTTTTTCCATATTTTATATCAACAAAGCCAAATTGTTTTTCAATCTTCCATCCTTGTTTGGGTGTTGTGTCGAACCAACGACATTTAAAAAGAACAATCTACGTATCAACAGAATATTCAATCTCTACGATATCTCTTAGAATACTGTAGTAGTCGAATTCGGGATCGGCATCGTAGATTGAGGCTCTCACACAAACTCCCGAATTTTTGGTATAATTAGCCTCATCGACAAATGAATGATTGATAGGCTTATCAGTAGTTCTAAAGTTAAAGCCATTGATTGTATATCCTCTCCAACACTTCGCCTTCTTGTTCGGTCCAATAGCAATTGCTCTTAGCCCTTTGTTCTGCAACTGTGTATCAAGATGGAAGACCTAGTGTGGGTAGTTTCAGAAAAGTCATTAGACAAAGTGTGGGTAGTAACATATCAAATTTAGAATGGCTAATGATTATAATCCTTACATAATTTCGGAACCACGACGGAAACTTTATATCGACCTCTCTAGCAAGATCATCATCATCAATATCAGGTCTTTCCATTCTAATCTCAGCTCTAAAAGTACTTTAATAATAGGGAAAAATGTTAGCACACTTCTAAATATCGAATTTAGAATTACTAAATGGTTTACTTTTCAATATCTTCCATCTCTTGGATACCGCTATTGAGGCATATATACCGATGTGCGGCTTCAAACTCATCGTCATCCAACCATCATAATTTAGTCGCACTTGTCGGCTTGCTCCCCACATTGAAGATTGTACGGATCCCTTCGTTCGGTGTATTGATATCACCTTCATCATTCTTCGGCGCTCTATTCCGATTTGTTCGGACATGAGTATCGAAGTAGATCGAGCAAAAGTTAGAAACCTCTTCAATGATGTACGCTTCGCATATTGAAGCTTCTACATGAGCCTTATTGCCCACTTTCTTCTTCAGGTGACCTAGATATCTATAAGAAATATATTGAATATTAGAATTATTTAAATAAAAAATTATAAATTAGAAGATTATTTTATACCTCTCAAATGGGTACATCCTTCGATAATGGACGGGAGCACCGACACGTGCTTCGTATGCAAGATGAATCGACAAACGTTCCATACTATCAAAGAAGTCGGGAGGGAACACCCTTCTAACTTGCACAACGTCACTACAACTTTCTCCTTAAGTTCTAGCATATGTTGCACCGTCAACTTACTTGAACACAAATCTCTAAAGAAGATAGATAACTCGGCCAGCAGAGTCCACACATGAGAAGGTAGCATCTCTCTAAAAGCGATAGGAAGTAATCGCTCCATGAAAACGTGACAATCATGACTCATCATCCCTATCAACCTGCGTTTGTTGAGATTGACACATCTTGCCAGATTCGATACGTAACCGTCAGAAAATCTCAACTTTGAAATCCATTTACATATTATCAGTTTATCATCTCTACTCAATGTAAATGGTGCTGGAAGCTTCACCCAGTTACCATTGGACCTTTGCGACAGATGCAACTCTGGACGCTTGCAAATAATTTCTAAGTCCTTCCTTGCTTTAATATTGCCTTTCGTTTTTCCCTTAATATCCATCACAGTATTAAATATGTTGTCAATTTTTTTTCAATATGCATGACATCAAGATTGTTTCTTATGAGATTGTCCGGCCAATAAGGCAAATCCTAAAAGATACTCCGTTTCGTCCAATTGTGATGTTGTCCGAAGCCTTCAATGTGATGGCCCGATCCCAAATTTTCTATGACAGTCGATAAATCTCGAACCTCTTCCCAAACTACATCTCTCGTTAATCTCAATAGGGGAAGAGATACTTCCCGTTTACCAGCCCTGAAGTCATCTCTGTTCCTTGTCAACGAATGTGATGAAGGAAGAAACTGGCGGTGGCAATAAAAAAACACACCTTTTCTCTATTCTGAAGGCGGAATGCCTTACTCTTCCCCATGCATATCGGACATGACATAATACCATGAGTACTCCACCCCGATAACATTCCGTAAGCTGAAAAATCGTTGATGGTCTACATGAGCATCGCCCTCATCTGAATGTTCTGCTCCATCGATATATCAAACGTCTGGATGCCAAACTGCCATAATTGTTTCAATTCGTCCACCAATGGTTGCAAGTAGATATCGATGTTCTTCTTTGGATTTCTTGGACCAAGAATGGTAAGTGTGAGGAACATGTAAGAAGTTTTTAGGCACATCCACGGTGGTAGATTTTACGGGATTAAAATTACCGGCCAATAAGAGTATTGCGTCCCCGACTGTCCGAATGGAGTGAATCCATCAGAACATGTCACGACCCGCACCCGTTTTTTTTTTAAACGGATACGAGACATGTCCAAGCCAGCCTACGCCGCAGTGTCGGCGGTAGAACGCTGTCACGGCCATGAAGATCATAATCACAAAGATGCTCATTCACATAATTAATTTAACTTACAATGATCACAAGTTTTACATTTTGCAGAAAAATATAAACTTGTACAAATAAATGAATGACTATAACTTGACTATCTAACTAGTCTTCTAGGCTCGTCTGCAAGTACACCCGAACTCCCCATGCTAAGTGAATCCACGGCTAACCTAAAAATGTTGGTTTCCAGTCAGGAATGGAACGAGCACAATCCACTGAATGCAATTTCAATAAAAAAATGACTATAAAACAAAGGTTAGACATCAATCATGAGTTTTGAAAATAAATAGTAAAGCCGTAAGAAAAATCAATAGTAATAAATAGACCAATATACTTTCCACCGTTAGAAGTACCTTTGACATGTGATCGGTCTGGGGTACTACACCGCACGGTCTACGATATCTACTTGCAGAATTTAAACAATGTCTACGATGTCTACTGCAGAAAATAAATAATGTCTACGATGTCTACTGCATAAAATAAACAATGTCTACAAGATCTACAATGTCTACGATATCTACAATGTCTACAATATCTACAATGTCTACAATATCTACAATGTCTACAATATCTACAATGTCTACGATATCTACAATGTCTACAATATCTACAATGTCTACAATATCTACAATGTCTACGATATCTACAATGTCTACAATATCTACAATGTCTACGATATCTACAATGTCTACGGTCTGATCACACATCCCTGGTACTTCTCATTCCCGACTCAATAATTTATAATAGAGTATAAAAATATCACATAACCAATGACTAATCAATGAAATATAGTAAAGATCAATATCAAAATGCAGACAATA
Source organism: Iris pallida (assembly GCA_029216955.1). NCBI lineage: Eukaryota > Viridiplantae > Streptophyta > Magnoliopsida > Asparagales > Iridaceae > Iris > Iris pallida. The sequence goes on from JANAVB010011248.1 coordinate 928,841, forward strand.
AACTGTACTCGCCTGTGGTCCTTTGTTGGTGAAACCGACAATCTGAACTACTCAATGTGCTACAATAGTCAAAACCCGTACAACAGTCCCCGAATGCTGAAATAAACAATACCAATGATCTCAGAATAGTCCAATTAGCTTGGATTGCCTGTCCTTAAGTTCAATTCTGGACACAGGGGCAAAACGGTAATTTCGGGCAAAAACGATGTCCGCCGTTGGACCCGCTTTGCACCGAAAAGCGTGCCAGAGTCAACGGTCTCTAAAGTCGTCAAACTACATGTCTACGGATCCAGTTTTCCGATACGAACCCAACCGTATGTCCAAAGTTGGATTCCGGCGGGCCGTGCACAAAATCGCCCGTTGTGTGGGACCGTGGGGCCCGCAAAACGGTAATTTTATCAACGGTCTCAGAATCGGACCAAACTTGGCATACAGGACTAGAAAAACGTTATGGACCTATTGGCACAAGTTTCATCTCGATCTGACGAGCGTGCACAAAGTAATTGGAGAACTTGCAACGTGCACGATACGGTGAATTTCGACGGATACGCATCAAATTCGTCGCGCACACGCGACCAATTTGAATTCCGCCAAAGCCCACACGCCCACGAAGCCATTACGCAACTTTCGATGCTTACGGTGCGCGACCACGTCGCCCGAAATGGCGGGACGGACGTCGTGTGGATCAATTTCCATGTTTTGAAAAACAGATTTTTGACCAAGTTTACCTCTGTATATTTCTCTGTACAAAGCAAAAAATTACAACCTTCCTACTGGACTTTCCTAGACCTATATGTTGTGGTTAACTTCTGTTCAGGAAGTTTGTGGATTCGACGAATAGGTTGATGGGAAACTCGACGCCAAGTTGGGTGTTCGAGAGGGATTTCCTGTCCTGTTTTGGACAGGATTTTGCCGATATTTGGGCTCGTTCTTCGATGCGGATGAAGCGAAATAATTAAAACTATTTGAAGGAGATTAACGAGGGTAAGGTTGTCGACATACCAGAGAAGTTCGTTCGTGAAACGACGAACCGAGGTGGCGGGGAAATCGATGTGAAGTCGGCCCCCTTCACTCGCTGTTGCTGTCGCTTTCAGGTTTATCCCGCGCGCTCGCGCGCGCTGTCCCGCGACTCCGGCCGGCCGGCACGCCCTCGACGGTGGACTCCGGCGGTGCCGTGGTCTCCTCGAGGTCGGGGGTCGGCTGGGTTGGTATTTAGGGTTAGGGTTTGAGGTTTGCTGCTGTTGCGTTTTCTTCTCTCGCGCTATATATACACGATATGTGTATGAAACTGCAACTGATCGAAGCCAAGGGCTCGGGTCAGTTGTTTGCTGGTTGCAAACAATGGGGATTGGGAGGAGCCCGCTCGGCCTGCTGAGCTCAGGTCCAAGCTCGAGCTGGCCTGGGCTGGGACCCTCGGTTGGGTATTGCTGCTCTTTCTCTCATTCTTTTGCTTCTTTTCTTTTTTTTTTTCTTTTTCTTTTATTACAATACTTATATATATATATATATATATATATATATATATATATATATATATATATATATACAGGTACACTTATACATATATTTATACACACCTAAATATATATAAATACCCACTATATACGTATATTCATATTTACATAAACAGGCACATATATTATATATATATTTACTTATATTCATTTACGTACACCCCTTTATATACACATACAAATTATATTTCTATATACACACATATATATTTATGTATATACATCTACACGTTATTTATTTATACACCCATATATTATGTATATATGTATATTTATATATATACACATACACAGGTATACTAAGAAATAATATAGTAATAACAATAATACTAATAATAAGAGTAATATAATAATAACAATAATAATAATAATAACTATGGTAACAAAATGAAATAAATCAATGTATCTTGTATGCATCTTATTACACCAAGTATTTCTTTGGTCTGCCAACTCTCACAATTATTCTACAACACCATTAGATATTAATGATAATACGTATAATTTACATATATCAAAATTCTAGAAATTATTTATAAAATCTAATAATCACCAAGTAAATCAGTTACAATAATAAATAAAATATTTTAAAATTTTCCGGGAAGGGGAGCTACAAATCTACCCACCTTAAAAATAATTTCGTCCTCGAAATTTTGGGGAAGAGTCCATCCGCTATGATCGAAGATGGCTTCCATTAGCTATCATTTGTTCTCATGGTCACTTCGTACTACAAATCCTCGAAATTTCTACCCACCTTTGGTCACACTACTCCCTCAAGACTATGTCACTAAAAAAAACTTTATAATCTACCCGCTAATTGCTAAAATTGCTCCCAGTAGATATCTACTATTTATGGCCTCTATAATCTTCCTCTATCTACCAAACAACCCAAATCTAACAAATAATAAATTTACACAAGTAGCTAAAAAAATGTTGGTAAATTGAATAAGCATGACCATACGTCGCTTTGAAATAGGAAGGACAGAAGAAATAAGGAAGGACAATCGAGAGTAAAAATAAAATTTCTAGTGCGGTAGAGAGTATCCAATGATGCAGATAGGAAGTAAGTTTATGAACCATTGTCTTATTTGCTTAGATTGGGTTACTCTAATCCAGTCACTTGCTAAATCAAGAACCCTTTGTTTCTTAGAGGGGCTTGCAATCCGTAATACAGAAGTCCCATTATCGAAATTCTAAACAAGGTTCTATAATAGAATGGAATTTGAGAAATCAAGGTTGTGATCTTTCCCGTGGTTATTTAAACACATAAGCAAGGAATATAATGCCATGCGAGATCGTATCACGACTTCCAGGTAGATGGAACAGGGGTTACGAATGTCTTCTCATTCTAAAAGGGGGGGGACTACATAATAGGTATAGGACCTATTTCAAGTAGTTCGGTTTTTGCTCAAATAGGGTGGTATGCCTGGTTGGATTTACTGGGTCTTAATGGATTTTCCTGATTGGACATCCATCGTTGGTGGGATGAACCTAGGATTTTAATTCTATATCGGTTGAACATGATTCCAAGATAAACTATTTCTACTAGGTTAGGGTAACCTAGAATAGATTTCAACCCAAGTGGTTAAATTAGTTGGGCAGTCAGAATGGTTAACTAGGCCTCTAAAGCCCAATAATACGTCTTCAGTGACTTTTGTGTTTAAGTAGCACGAGAAGACACAATTGACTGGCACACTAGTGACATGTGCGTAGTAGGCTTCGAGTAGATCACAACCATATATTGGGTTGAAAAAGTTTGAGTCGAGGTTGAGGCTCTAGTGGAAGTCGGAAAGTATACCGGTATTGTGGTAAGGTTTATAGTTAGTCTTTTTTTACCTGAAAGTCGTACCATAAAAATAGAGTACAAGGGGTCGTGTTTGAGTGGGACATGATATACCTAGATGAAAGTGGACTCGTTTAGATCTTACATATAAAATTTGTTGGAAGGTACCAACTGGTCTCGTGCTCCGAATGTTAATGACACGGCCGGGGACACAAAATGTTCTAAATGAAAAGTGGGAGTCCAAGGGGCACTAATTATCATGCTAATGGAAATTATTCTAGTCAATCTGTAATCCTCGAATATTCCAAGAAGGCTTACAGTCTACCCACCTTAGAGGCTAGGATATGGTTTTAGGAACAATAAAATTAGAAGGATTCCAAAGTCCGGGTACTGTACCTCGACTCTTGTTAATAGAGAATAAGGCACGACGTATCGGAATACGGTAGATATAAGTCAAGCCAAGGGTCGTTTCTCAATAAATAGAAAACGAGTGCGTGTGCAATGACACATGGTCGATAAAATAGAATGACTTACTCGTCCGCAGTATACGAGAGTTCCGATGGAGTAACCAACTCCAAGGCACAACATAAGAAACGATTTCTAACAATTAAGTCAAGAAATTCTATTTATGTCAAACCTGCCAGACTATGGTTACAAGGGTTGTGGTGATCATATATTGCTGTTGACAACTGGTAGGTCATAGTATGACTTGGTATTTAAGCTATGGTATTGGCTAAGATAGTGACTGTGGTGTTCCAACACTAGTTAGGTTTTAATAATAAAATTACATAACTAGGGCAATACTTGTTGGAAACCACTCTCGGGATGAGTGTCTACCATAGTCACGATAAATGATTGTCCTTTTCCTTGTCCACTCCTTAACTGTAGGCTTTGGTCGAGGAAGGGTTGGGTTAAGGCTCAAGAGTTTCTAGTTAAGGCAAACTTCCGGCAATGATTAGAGACTCACGACGTTTGGTTTCTCGAGAATAGATAGTCTCCTAGGTTGGAGTTCTGACTAAGGGTAAAATCCTAATCATTCTCAAATTCAGATGGCTGGGAAGTCCCAATAGTAGTTTGAGGGTCGAGAGGAGAATGAGTAACTCGAGACAAGGTTCTAGTCACATGGCTTGCGTATACCACTATCATAGCCATGGAGATACTATGTGTCTACCTACCAGTTACGAGTTTTCGTCTTTCAAATCAGTGGAGGACAAAACAATAAAGAGTTCAAGAGATGTCACTGAATACAATTACGTGATTCAAAGGCGAATGTATAATTCAAAAGAAATTGTCAAGCAGTCGTGGATGAGACCCTAGAGACATCTACATCTCAATCCACGTAGGTAATCAAAGGGAGGGCGAACCGGGTGCACTACGGTTGATCAGACCGTAATACATCGATTCTGATTAGACAATATGTTAGCAGGCGTCCCCACTAAACATATGCCTCGAATCAAGCTCGAGAACAGAGTGAGCTTGCAAAACTAGGCTGTAATAGCAGTATTGATTAAGATAGTCAAAATACAAGTACGCAAGATTTTTGAAAAGAGGCACAAGTAGCTCGAGTTTTGTGAGAATCAAACCTTACCCGGTGTTCTGGCCTATACAATCTTCCTATAATCTTCCTATCCATAAGGTCTTGGTCAACTAATGGGTTATAGAACTCTGGATTCTATATTCTAGGTAACCTATTAGTGTCAGTCAATTTCCTCATCAATAGGTCACGAGGATCATACGGAGTGCTAGGTCGGTAGACATGCTAATTTACAACTTCTACTAACATTGGCTTTGAATTTTATGGGACACACAGGGCATTCTCCTATCCTCTATAGTATCCTAAATTTATAATCACGTCTGAAATCATTTTACCGAGAATTATGCCTCACCTGTATACTTTGGTTATGGCAAACCCTTGGTTTTGTGATTCAGGGGCGATATGCTATCAGGTACTATACTCTACATTGGCACAAGGGTATCTAAGATCTAAAGAGGTTAGCGAGAACATAGTCTTAGCAATGACCTATAATCTACAATTCTTCAAAAAGATTTCAATTCTATGGGTTGTGCCTCGCCAGTGCGCTGCTGGTTGCAGTGAATACATAGTCTCCCTAATTCAAATAAATAGCGACAGTACGCTGCTGTCCTGCCATTATGAGTCAACTATCATTCATTTAACTAAATCTTGTAAAAATTCCTGGGCTTCTAGGGATTCAAACAAGTTGACTATGTAATATAGCGTAAGTATTATCAGTCATAACCCTTAAAATAAAGGATTAAACAGGGAGAAGTAACTGAGGACAAAGGAAATACAAACATTCTAACTCTTCCATGTGTATTCAAGGCTTTGAGGAAAACTTGAATCGAAACTAACTTGAGTTTCGTATGTGGATAACGTAAAAATAATAATTCTTAGGGCAAAATAGGAACTAAATAGGCAATTTGACTAAGATGTGAGGATGATATCCAAAGGGCAAGGAGAAATAATTGCACCATTTATCAAGGTTAGATCTTCATCTCTATGAAGTCCTGTCTCACCAAGCAATAGTCTATCCACATTGGATCATATCATCCTATCTAGAGGAAATAGTGTACTTATGGAGATATGACAAACTATCAAAATCCATAACCCTCATCTACATTGCATGGCCTAGACTACCCATCGGTCAATTTGTGTAAGGGACTCCTAGTCCTAGTCATTCTCTTAAATTAAATTAATCCTTGTTCGCGAATGAGCATGCTCCCGTCGCAGGCTCGCAATAGTACAACTAACTTAAGTACCACCACGAGTTCGCATGATTTGCGAAGACTGGCCTGCATGGGCCACCACAAAAACTTGTCACGACCCGCACCTATTTTTTTTTAAATGGATACGAGACATGTCCAAGCCAGCCTATGCCGCAGTGTCGGCGGTAGAACGCTGTCACGGCCATGAAGATCATAATCACAAAGATGCTCATTCACATAATTAATTTAACTTACAATGATCACAAGTTTTACATTTTGCAGGAAAATATAAACTTGTACAAATAAATGAATGACTATAACTTGACTATCTAACTAGTCTTCTAGGCTCGTCTGCAAGTACACCCGAACTCCCCATGCTAAGTGAATCCACGGCAAACCTGAAAATGTTGGTTTCCAGTCAGGAATGGAACGAGCACAATCTACTGAATGCAATTTCAATAAAGAAAATGACTATAAAACAAAGGTTAGACATCAATCATGAGTTTTGAAAATAAACAGTAAAGCCGTAAGAAAAATCAATAGTAATAAATAGACCAATATACTTTCCACCGTTAGAAGTACCTTTGACATGTGATCAGTCTGGGGTACTACACCGCACGGTCTACGATATCTACTTGCAGAATTTAAACAATGTCTACGATGTCTACTGCAGAAAATAAACAATGTCTACGATGTCTACTGCATAAAATAAACAATGTCTACAAGATCTACAATGTCTACGATATCTACAATGTCTACAATATCTACAATGTCTACAATATCTACAATGTCTACAATATCTACAATGTCTACAATATCTACAATGTCTACGATATCTACAATGTCTACAATATCTATAATGTCTACGATATCTACAATGTCTACAATATCTATAATGTCTACGATATCTACAATGTCTACGGTCTGATCACACATCACTGGTACTTCTCATTCCCGACTCAATAATTTATAATAGAGTATAAAAATATCACATAACCAATGACTAATCAATGAAATATAGTAAAGATCAATATCGAAATGCAGACAATAAACTGTACTCGCCTGTGGTCCTTTGCTGGTGAAACCGACAATCTGAACTACTCAATGTGCCACAATAGTCAAAATCCGTACAACAGTCCCCGAATGCTGAAATAAACAATACCAATGATCTCAGAATAGTCCAATTAGCTAGGATTGCCTGTCCTTAAGTTCAATTCTGGATACAGGGGCAAAACGGTAATTTCGGGCAAAAACGATGTCCGCCGTTGGACCCGCTTTGCACCGAAAAGCGTGCCAGAGTCAACGGTCTCTAAAGTCGTCAAACTACATGTCTACGGATCTAGTTTTCCGATACGAACCCAACCGTATGTCCAAAGTTGGATTCCGGCGGACCGTGCACAAAATCGCCCGTTGTGTGGGACCGTGGGGCCCGCAAAACGGTAATTTTATCAACGGTCTCAGAATCGGACCAAACTTGGCATGCAGGACCAGAAAAACGTTACGGAACTGTTGGCGCAAGTGTCGTCTCGATCTGACGAGCGTGCACAAAGTAATTGGAGAACTTGCAACGTGCACGATACGGTAAATTTCGACGGATACGCATCAAATTCGTCGTGCACACGCGACCAATTTGAATTCCGCCAAAGCCCACACGCCCACGAAGCCGTTACGCAACTTTCGATGCTTACGGTGCGCGACCACGTCGCCCGAAATGGCGGGACGGACGTCGTGTGGATCAATTTCCATGTTTTGAAAAACAGATTTTTGACCAAGTTTACCTCTGTATATTTCTCTGTACAAAGCAAAAAATTACAACCTTCCTACTGGACTTTCCTAGACCTATATGTTGTGGTTAACTTCTGTTCAGGAAGTTTGTGGATTCGACGAATAGGTTGATGGGAAACTCGACGCCAAGTTGGGTGTTCGAGAGGGATTTCCTGTCCTGTTTTGGACAGGATTTCGTCGATCTTTGGGCTCGTTCTTCGATGCGGATGAAGCGAAATAATTAAAACTATTTGAAGGAGATTAACGAGGGTAAGGTTGTCGACATACCAGAGAAGTTCGTTCGTGAAACGACGAACCGAGGTGGCGGGGAAATCGATGTGAAGTCGGCCCCCTTCACTCGCTGTTGCTGTCGCTTTCAGGTTTATCCCGCGCGCTCGCGCGCGCTGTCCCGCGACTCCGGCCGGCCGGCGCGCCCTCGACGGTGGACTCCGACGGCGCCGTGGTCTCCTCGAGGTCGGGGGTCGGCTGGGTTGGTATTTAGGGTTAGGGTTTGAGGTTTGCTGCTGTTGCGTTTTCTTCTCTCGCGCTATATATACACGATATGTGTATGAAACTGCAACTGATCGAAGCCAAGGGCTCGGGTCAGTTGTTTGCTGGTTGCAAACAATGGGGATTGGGAGGAGCCCGTTCGGCCTGCTGAGCTCAGGTCCAAGCTCGAGCTGGCCTGGGCTGGGACCCTCGGTTGGGTATTGCTGCTCTTTCTCTCATTCTTTTGCTTCTTTTCTTTTTCTTTTTCTTTTTCTTTTTCTTTTATTACAATACTTATATATATATATATATATATATATATATTTTATATATATATATATATATATATATATATATATATATATATATATATATATATATATATATATATATATTTATATATATATATACAGGTACACTTATACATATATTTATGCACACCTAAATATATATAAATACCCACTATATACGTATATTCATATTTACATAAACAGGCACATATATTATATATATATTTACTTATATTCATTTACGTACACCCCTTTATATACACATACAAATTATATTTCTATATACACACATATATATTTATGTATATATATCTACACGTTATTTATTTATACACCCATATATTATGTATATATGTATATTTATATATATACACATACACAGGTATACTAAGAAATAATATAGTAATAACAATAATACTAATAATAAGAGTAATATAATAATAACAATAACTATGGTAACAAAATGAAATAAATCAATGTATCTTGTATGCATCTTATTACACCAAGTATTTCTTTGGTCTGCCAACTCTCACAATTATTCTACAACACCATTAGATATTAATGATAATACGTATAATTTACATATATCGAAATTCTAGAAATTATTTATAAAATCTAATAATCACCAAGTAAATCAGTTACAACAATAAATAAAATATTTTAAAATTTTTCGGGAAGGGGAGCTACAGAACATAAAGCCAATCGAACATTCCTAGGCTCCGCAGCAAAATCAGATTACACCGATCAAAATGCTTCCATGCTTCTCCATCGGCAGGATGAGATAATTCTCCTTCATTCATCTTTCGTTCTTTGTTATGCCATGTCTTGTGTTAAGCAGTATTTGCAGACATATACATCCTCTGCAGCCTCTTTGTGATTGGAAAGAACTGCATGTACTTGTACGGGCGCATCCGCATCCGGGCAATTGATTTTTCTCTGCCCCGAATTGGCTTGTACCGATCCTCGTCACAGAAAATGCATTTGTCTTTATCACTGTTCTCCTTGTAGTATAGCATGCAACGATTTCAACAGCAGTCTATCTTCTGGTAGCCCAATCCGAGTTTTCGCATCATCATCTTCGACTTGTAGAAGCTTTCAGGCAAATCATTTGATCCTTTTGGCAACAACTCTCTTACAAGCTGAATTATCCGGTCATAGCATTCTTGCGGTAAATTAAAATCAGATTTAAGGTTCAACAACCGCATCACCATCGACAATACCGAATGAGAATCACAACCCGGATATAATAGAGTATCAGCATGCTTGAACATATTGTAGAACTCCTTTGCATCAGGATTCGGATCCTCACGTGCTAAAGCAAAATCTAATACCATCTCACGTGCCAAGTTTGTTGGTTGCCGATATTCAAAATGATCTCCGAGAGTAGAATCTCTCACCTCGGTATTGAAGAAGGACTGAGATTGCGAAGCCGGAGATTCTCCTTGATTAATCCACACGTTGTAGTTCGGCATGAAACCCTTCTTGTAAAGGTGCTCTCTTACGAGTGACACCTCTCTAAATGGTATATTCTTACATTTGACACAAGGGCACTTTATGTGCCTTCCGTCCATGAAATCGGCATGGCTACTTGCATATATGAGAAATTGCTCGACGCTCGCATTGAAATCATTCGTCAAGCCAATCATACTCTCATGTTACCGATTGTACATCTACGAACAGTCAAGTAAGTATCGACTCATTGTTCTAATCCACGTGAATGATTCTGCACCAAGAATTAAGATGCTATATATCACTTGGTACCATAAAATAAACCTAGTATAACTTGGTATGACATACCCCTCACGTACATTCACTCATAAAACAAACCTAGTATAATTAGGTATCACGTTGATACTCAAGTATCAAATTGATACTAAAGTATATATCGCATTGATCAATCAATTACCTTAGTAATCTAAAACTACTACACCTATTTATTTCGTGTCCGTGTCCCGTCAAATTTCTAAAACTATTATACTGATAAATTTCTATTTATCTACTATACCGATAAATTTCAAACACGAAATTGAAATTGAAACCCTAGAACATGTTGAGAAAACACAAACAAAGCATAAATAAAATAAATGCAAATTAGGGTTTAGGGTTTCGGACCTTTAAGAGGTTGGTCACAGAGAGGATCTCGGAGAAGGGGGGACGCTGGAGGGGGGGACGTCGGAGCGGGTGGTCGCCGGAGGGGGGGGATCGCCGGAGGGGGGCACGACGGAGGAGGAGAAGAGGGAGGGTGTACGAGGTTTCGAAGGAGGAGAAGAGGGGGGGACGGAGTGGGGGAGCACGCCGGAGGGAGGTGGTCGCCGGAGGTGGGAGCTCGACGGAGGTGGAGAAGTGGGGGTGGTTAGGGGGTTCAATCGGAGGAGGAGAAGAGGGAGGGGGCCGGAGTGGGGGAGGGCGCCAGAGGGGACCGCCGGAGGGGGCCGCAGTCGGGGGAGGGGAGAGAGGGGAGGAGGGAGAAGGATTTTGAGAGTGAGAGAGAGGTTGGAAAATTTTCGAAATTTAAGTAACTTTCAAATTTTCACAGCAAATTAGCGACGGAAATTTTCCGTCACTACATGGAAATGTCACTAAGTAGTCGCTCGTTAGTCGCTACCTTTATGAAAAAAATTTAGTATAAAAATTAATCATTCCATTTCGACATTTACAGCAGCTTAGCGACGTATATATCTGTCGCTAATCAGTCGGTTTACATATTTCGTCGCTAAATGGTCGCTGATCCGTCGCTAAACTTATAAAAAAATTAAGTGAAAAAATTCGTCGTCCATAAGTCATTTGTCGGTCGCTAATTGGCGACTGATTATGGCGTCGCTAATTTTCAGTCGCTATTTGCCTGTGTTTTGGTAGTGCATGGAATAAAGAATTCATGCATTAGACTTTTTGAATGAGAGTATGGAATTCATCCATCAACTGATGGACCAAATATAGTCTATCTGAATCAGACAAATAAGAATTTTGTGCTAGAGTATAGTATTCATGCATTAGTAATAAGAATATAAACCAGGAATACCATACCAAACAGAGAAGTCAAAGGTATGAACCAAATATATAGTCTGCAAGAAACCAAACAAAGAACTAAATTCCGATTAAACTATGAAATGTAAGTTAATTCATGTTTGACACTTTAAACCAAACACACAGTAGTATAAAGTTAAAAAAAAGAAACCATTTACCCTACTTTCTGAAACAAATCCAAAGTAAAAAATAAAATAAAATAAAATATTCTTAAGATTGTAAGTAACATTTCCAACTTTTTTTTTTTGAAACTAAGAATAAAATGTAAATAAAATAAATAAATGATCTGACCGAGGCTTGAACTTGGTTTAATGTTCATAAGACAATATTCGCCCCACAAAGGTGCTTACAGTACTGAATGACGATTTAGTCTCCCAGGATACAACGGAACTCCTCCCCCGGTAGCAGCACTTCATTCCGCAGGAACTGGACAAAGCAATGAAGGTAGTCTCTCTCTCTCTCTTAGACTAAATGCTTGACTAAGTGAATGAGTTTGGATGAATGCTTTCGAACACTCATAGGACTATTCTTTTATAAGGGACGAAGAGACAAAAATTTAAAGAGATACATTGTTTGGAAGGGATACGCCCTTTCAAACAGACAGACACAATGTTCGAAAGAGACACAACCTTTCCAACATACACCTATTAGGAATTTACAAAAAACAATTAAAATATATTTTAATTAATTTTTTAAGTCAATTTTTCATTCACTTTTTCAACAGTTGATTTTCAACATGGATGTTTCCATGACAGTCTTACAACAAAAAATGCTTGCAAGAGACGTCTGAGAGTTTCTTAAAAAATAATACAAAGATGCAAAAAATACATCTCATCGACACATTTTTTAAAATACAATTTGTAGATGAGAAGACAATGATGCCACAAGTCAAAGAATTATTGAAGTTGCAGAATAATCTTGAGGAAGAGGGTACGCCTCAAGAAGATAAGTTCATGGTGGGGACCATCGTCTCCAAGCTCCCTCCTGTCTAGAATCGGTTCACAACCGATATGTACTTTAAGAAGATGCAGATCATGCTAGAAGATGTTCTACGCTGGATTCATATTAAAGATGAAGCAAGGGCCCAAATCAAGGTGGACGCTTTGTCCAAACAGTTTGTTAAGGCAAACATGGTACAATATGTATATTCCAAGGGAAAGAGGGCTTCTTACAACAACAAAAAGGACTTTAACCATCTGAATGTGAAGTCAACTTCTTTCAAGCACAAGTTCAGCAACGACATGGCTTGCTTCAATTGTGGAAAGAATGGTCACTTTAAGAAGGACTGCAGTCCATGCCCAAATCAAAGCCAAAAGAGAAATGTGTGCTTAATTTGGTTGTTACGATTGCACATAATGACTCATCTGGAGTGGATACTGATTAGTAGCTAGGTTGTGCACCTTGTCACGTGTGTTCAAAGAATGAGTTGTTCACCACTTACGAACCTACTATTGAGAAAGTTTTGATGGTAAACAATCTCAAGTTGAAGTTCTAGAAGTCGGATCAGTCGTGCTGAAACTGACTTCGAGGAAGTCACTTACCCTGGAGAACATGAAGCATGTTCCGATCATTGCCAAGAACCTAATCTCTGTAAGTTTGTTGTATAACGTAGGCTTGAGGATGGACATAAATGCCGGTCAGATGGTGATGTCCTGCAAAGGAGCACACTTCGAAAAGATTTTCTGTACCAAAGGAATGTTCAAATTACAACTGTAACTTCTTTTGAAAATATTAACAAAGTGTCTATTTTTGGTTAATTCTTGAGTTATGGCACAAAAAATTAGGATATATTTATTGTAAAAGAATGAACAAGTTGTCTATTCTACGCCTTATCTCCAAATATGGGTTTAAGGAAGTGAAAAAATGTGAAGACTTTGTGCAGAATAAATTATTAGAAAAACCTTTCAGACGAGTGAACCGAAGTACAGATCTTCTGGAGTTGGTGCACTAAGATATTACTGATTTCAAGCACTTCTCCGTAAAGAAATTATTGATTTCAAGTGTTTCATTGGCTTCATCGACGACTTCTTGCAGTATTATTCGTCTATCTTCTTAAGTCAAAAAATAGAGAGTTTGAGAAGTTCAAAGATTTTAAGAATATTGAAGTTAAACTTCAAACAGGGCAACAACTCAAGGGAGTCGAAAGCGATAGAGATGGAGAATATCGTTATCTTGAATTCTTATCTTTCTCAAAAAATCATAGAATTGTCAATGAAATGACTGCTCTATATTCCTCTCAATCTAATGGAGTAGCAGAAAGGAAGAATCAGAAGTTAACATATATGATAAACTCTATGTTGTTAACTGTTGGTCTTCCAAACTGTTTATGGGGAGAAGCTGCACTAATGACTACTTTTGTTCTCAATAGAGTGTCATTTGCACAGTCAAACATCAGTACTCATGAATTCTAATTCAAGGTCATACCGGACACATGACCCAGAAAAAAAATGTCGAATTTTTGGGTTCTTTGGATAACTCGATACCTGAACCGAGCCCAACCAGGTTTTGGTCGAGTTCAAATATTTTAACCTGAATCCGAACCTGAACTAGAACACGAGCCCGAATACATTTAATCCTAATCCAACCATTAATAGGTTTACCCCAATCGTGCTCGGTTTTAGCCCTCCGAGCTAGTTGCACACCTACATAGGCAGCATAATAACAGTCTAGACAATGTAAGCCTGATAGTTGATCCCACTTGCCTCTACATGGGTCCACCCTGATTGTAGGGTGCTCAACCAAGATTCAGAAAATTAGAGGCGATCGAACAAATTGCTCTTTATTTCTCTCAGGGCCGACTCATGAGGCCCAGGACGAACTTTCAAAATAAGCCCCCATACATAATGTAAAAAAATTAAAAAAACTAACAAAAAAGTTACAACCAATGATTGAACTTAGACATTTAGTACATAAATCTAAAGTACTAACCACTACACCACAATAACTTTGTATCTAAAATAGCCTAT
>JANAVB010011249.1:0-33039 GCA_029216955.1 Iris pallida
TTGAGGACTGAGTAGGTCCAATCCGTGCATCGAGAATGAATTAGTCTAGACTCGAACAAGAGTTACGTCCCGATGAGGATGATTATCCCGCAGGAGCGTGTGTGGTGATTCATGCCCACCGTGGATAATCAGAATCGCGTGAGATCGGGACACAACATATTGTTAAGCTAGACGACCTCATGATCGATTGCGTGAATTGGAATAGATGACTTAGGAAATGTGGAATGTGAAATTTTGGTTAGCAATGAATTGTGTTGTAGCATACTTGATTGAGAAGGATTGATAGGCGAACTATATCGAACGTGTTTAAAGGGATAGACTATACAAGATGACTTACTGAATGAGCGATTTTGATACGTCGTAAAATTGGTTGAACATAAGTTGTCACAGGATGGCTTTGCTGAATGACTCAAACCTCGTGCGACGAATGTTGAGATGCGTGTAGGGAATCGATGCTCGATGTATAAAATCGGAGTGATGCGAGCTTGGGTAGAAAACTCCGTACTATCAACTTGGTTTGACCTTAGGATGGGGTCAGTGTTGATATCGTTGTTTGGGGAACTGTGATTCCAATACTGACAATTGACTTTAGCCTAAAAAGATTGCCTAGCGGCTAGACGAGATGTCATTGTTGCGAGAGTTAGCATCGGTAGGATTGATTTTCAGGATTGAGTGGATGGATCGATAGGTGGAATTGGATTCACTATCACAAGGCTTGGTTGAAATACATGTATTTCGGAGACGCCTGGAATGTGTGCATGATCCAAACTAAGTGATACGCTGAATCAAGTGAGACTTGAGGAACGGGGAAGTGTCGAGGATTTTGAGATCGTGAGTTTTGAAGAAAGGATTGAGGGTAGCACGAGCGTGGCTCGAATTTGGGAAACGCATAGACGTAGCGTGTGCGAGAGTTCTCAAATGTTGAGTAAAGTGATAAGTCAATAAGTAAGTACTCAGTTAGTTTCGAAGATGAAACTTTTTCTGAGTGGTGTATGATGTAGTGCCCCATCCCGCTCAGTCAATCGGCGGAATCAAAACGCCAACGGCGTTCGGACTTAGCCTTGCAACAGCTACTTGGAGACATCGTTCGGTCGAGGCGACCGCTCGCTCAGGTAGGGTAGTTTTGGTGAACTTGCCTTATTTTAGCCTTCATATAATAAATCTCATGTTTTTAACTTGCGCAAATAGGCTTGATAATAAAAGAGATGAATCCATATAGCTACAGGAAATAATCCCGACGGGTCGAATTAAGTTAGAATATGGAAAGGTCCAATGTTCGGCTTAGAGTTGGTGCACGGCGTGCTTTGAAAATGATACTCGGTTCTTCGTCCCGTAGCTTGGGAGAAGAAAAGTTGGTTGAGTAGGCGAAGTCATGAATCGTAGCCTAAGTCATAGGCGTCGCCCGCATGAATGCTTCATAAAGCATGCACGGTCCCATCGTCCAAGGCTTGGCATAGCCTTGACCCGCCCTATGAGTTAAGTTGCGTCGCACGGCTGCTGGCGTAAGTCTAGGCACCCAAATGACTTGGTCGTTCAGAAGTTGAACGCATGCACGGCACGTTCCCACGATGCAAGGCTTGACGCAGCCTTTGCTCGTCAAGTTGTTGCAAAGTAAAGTTAGACAAAGTTATGCCGGTCGACCTAAGATATTATATGTATCGTCCCGCTCTTTCGCGGTTTGTCAAAGTTAAGTAGTCCCACGATCTCAAGGCCCGTCAACTTGGGCAGGAGTATTACGTAGAACACGGTTGGCTTAAGGCATAATGCACGAACTTAGTATTTAAGGCATAAACTACGGTTGATTCGATGAGTTTTGGAGAAAGGATTATCAAATAGGTATTGAGTTGAATGAAATGATATGGTAACATGGAGAGATGCTCGCGACTACAGGTCGGCGAGGCGGTCTAAGAAGAAAGAAGAATGCTCACGGCTACAGGTTGGCGAGGCCTCGCGGCTATAGGTCGGCGAGGCGTTCTCAGAAGAAAGAAGTATGCTCGCGGCTATAGGTCGGCGAGGCAGTTTCAGAGGAAAGAAATAGCATGACTGTGTGAGACGTCAGTTTGTGTCGAGTCTTGCATGGTCATGGACAACTTGTCGACAAGGTGGGTCGTTTCCCTGCACGGCAACCCGACGGCCACGGGACCGTTGCGGCCACGATTGTAAACGAGTAATTAGTTGTGCTAGGTACGGGTTAGGCGGGGACTTGCAGCGGGGCTAGCTACCATACGATAAAAGGGACACCCGTCTAACAAAAGCTAGAGGAGTCCACGATGGCTCTGGGAGTCAGTGACCAAATCATTTAGATGAGTCGGCATGGCGGCAATTCGCGTGTGTGCCTTTGGATTAAGTTGAGCTGTTGAATGTGTGCGCAGTTAGAATACAAATGTTTGGGCTTATGAATGGTTACAACATAGGCGACGTGCTTTGGCACGAGATGTGGCGTCGAGTCTTGAGTTGTCGGCATATAAGTTGTATAAGTTGGCTGAGTTATTTGAGTTTAAGTCGGGAAACTGCGACAAGGCAAAGTTGGTTGAGTTACACTAAAATTCACAAGTCTTGATTGGGTCAGTTGGTGATCAAAGTAGCAAAGGCCACGAGGCGGTGATATGGTTTAGTCACCCTGAGTTGCGAGGCACGACACAATGGATTCCTAGCACGATCACACGAAAATGGAGCATCATCGCGTAGTTACGTCTCTGATTAAGTACCGTAAGGCAAACACGACTCGATAGGTTAACGTCGATGTTGCAAGCACGGGATGGTCTTGTAACACGATATAGGCCAAGGCGTCTGTCCTAAAATTGATTCTATGGCAAGAGTAGAAAGACAATTGATAAGAAGGGACTATGTTGCACAAAGTAAAATAACGTGTCGGTTTTGTATGGGTGGGCGATGAGCTCATTCCACCAGTACAGTTGAGTACTGACAACCACATAGTTTTCATGTGCAGGCACAAGTAGAAGCTCGTGGCACGGAGCTCGCTTGGATGCGTCGAGGCATGGAGTTTCTTGGAAATTCGAAGCGTACGGCCGCATGGAGTAAAGACTTATACGGGACATAATGTATGGACGTCGCCTTCCGAAGCTTCCGCTGGTTCAGAGACATGTATTGAGAGATGAGAGAGAGCTGAGTGAACTTGTAAAGTGAGAAGAGTGAGCTTGAGTGATTGTAATTTTAGCCTTGCGCCCATTGTAACCCTTGTTTCAATATCAATAAAAGAGTGTTTTTGAAATGACTTGTGTTTTGCTTCAAATTCTGCTGCTAATATTCAATGTCTCTGCATGAGACTTCTGTGCGACGACCCGTCGCAGCCGCTGGAATCAGCCGTTATGGAACCCGTCTTGCACGAGCACAATCTAGGCTCGTGCGGCATCACACCTTAGCGAGGATGATCGCTCCTACGGGAGCGGGTCGTGACATAATGGTATCAGAGCACGACTTTATGTCCTTGGACTATCGATTGAATTCTTTAACTTCGATGTTTTTGCAAACTCTGTTGCTTCCGCAAAGTTGATATTGTTGGTGCGCTCTCGCTCAACTGTCCTACGGGATATCCATACAATAAGTCTAACTATTTTGCAAAACGTAGGAAAACAGTTTTTGACAAGAAACAAAAAGATGGTTTGCGTAAGCACGGTTGGCTAAGTCGGGCTGGACATATACACCAAGGATTGTGTCGACCTTAGCAAAGTTGAGTGCGGGATTCGTAATGTTTTGAGCTAGAATGAGTTGAACTCAATTGAGTAAAGTGAGATGACTAACGATATGGGTGCTATCGAGCGACGATAACGTCGATGCGATATAGGTGAGCGTGCTTGGAATTCGAGAAATGGTTCGAACGAAAAATTTGAAAAAGTCGATTTTGATTCAAAGGATAGTTTTGAGAATTTGTTGAATGACTTCATTCCTGAGTGGTGTATGCGATAGAATCAGGAATGTCGATCGATCAATTGAGGATACGAGATGTCGGTGAGTCTATCAGCAAGCATCGCACATATGCAAAGCCTTAGATCGTGTACGATAGAGTGAGTTATTGTCTTGAAGATTGATAAGTTGATTCGAACGGCCTAGAAATTGACGCGCACGGAACGTACATGGGATTGAGGATGGTGCGAGTATAAAATGCGAAGATGATTGAGTAGATAAATCAAATCGAAGAAAAGCTAAGGTGTAGTGAACGGATGACTTGATAAAGGGAATCGATAGGCAAAATCGAATAGAGAAAGTTAGCACGATGGGAAGATATCGTGCATGAAAGGTTTGATTTTGAAAGTTAGGCAAATGACTTTGAGGATTGGAATGGATGTCGTCCGATGAATTGAATTAGCGAAGGGACGATACGAATTGAAGAAATATGTTGGTCGATGACTTAAGATAAATGGATGAACGATACGTGAATTCGGGTTTGAGGAAACTGATGTTGTGAATAATTCGAGGGATAATGATCAAACTTGAATTGAATGTCGAGAAGATTATCCAGTCGGACGATAGCATCATTCGTACGACTCGGAACTTGTTACAAAGAAGATCGTCAGGTTACGCATATCATCGATGGTATTGAGACGTATCAAAGATCGATATACGATAACTCGGGGGTACTCTGACTCGACGAATGACGATCATGCAAGTGTTATTGTTCGGTTGGATGCTAAGGATTTTGATCGAGATGAATGTTGGATGAAAAGGAAAATGTCTTGATGGTTACGCTGATAACCACAGCATCGACATTCTTGTCTTGTGCGAGAGCAACTCTAGCCTCGCACATGCGTCGCGTCGGATTTAAGGCGATCGTTTCGCGTGAGCGCTGACATGATGATTCATGTCGCGGGAATGATCGAACTCGAAAAATCAGGACGCGACAACTTTGATTGTCTCGACTTGTTTGTTTGATACGGATAAAAATTTGAGGATATTTGGACATACGATTGATGAATGAAACAAACTTGAGGATTAAGTAGGTCCAATCCGCGCATCGAGAATGAATTAGTCTAGACTCGAATAAGAGTTACGTCCCGATGAGGATGATTATCCCGCGGGAGCGTGCATGGTGATTCATGTCCACCATGGATAATCAGAATCGCGTGAGATCGGGACACAACATATTGTTAAGCAAGACGACCTCATGATCGATTGCGTGAATTGGAATAGATGACTTAGGAAATATGGAATGTGAAATTTTGGTTAGCAATGAATTGTGTCGTAGCGTGCTTGATTGAGAAGGATTGATAGACGAACTATATCGAACGTGTTTAAAGGGATAGACTATACAAGATGACTTACTGAATGAGCAATTTTGATACGTCGTAAAATTGGTTGAACGTAAGTTGTCATAGGATGGCTTTGCTGAATAACTCAAACCCCGTGCGACGAATGTTGAGATGCGTGTAGGGAATCGATGCTCGATGTATAGAAATCAGAGTGATACGAGCTTGGATAGAAAACCCCGTACTATCAACTTGGTTTGACCTTAGGATGGGGTCAGTGTTGATATCATTGTTTGGGAACTGTGATTCCAATACTGACAATTGACTTTAGCCTAAAGAGATTGCCTAGCGGCTAGGCGAGATGTCCTTGTTGCGAGAGTTAGCATCGGTAGGATTGATTTTCAGGATTGAGTGGATGGATCGATAGGTGGAATTGGATTCACTATCACAAGGCTTGGTTGAAATGCATGTATTTCGGGGACACCTGGAATGTGTGCACGATCCGAACTAAGTGATACGCTGAATCGAGTGAGACTTGAGGAACAGAGAAGTGTCGAGGATTTTGAGATCGTGAGTTTTGAAGAAAGGATTGAGGGTAGCACGAGCGTGGCTCGAATTTGGGAAACGCATAGGCGTAGCGTGTGCGAGAGTTCTCGAATGTTGAGTAAAGTGATAAGTCAATAAGTAAGTACTCAGTTAGTTTCGAGGACGAAACTTTTTCTGAGTGGTGTATGATGTAGTGCCCCGTCCCGTTCAGTCAATCGGCGGAATCAAAACGCCAGCGGCGTTCGGACTTAGCCTTGCAATGGCTACTTGGAGACATCATTCGGTCGAGGCGACCGCTCGCTCAGGTGGGGTAGTTTCGGTGAACTTGCTTCATCTTAGCCTTCATATAATAAATTGCATATTTTTAACTTGCATAAATAGGCTTGATAATAAAAGAGACGAATCCACATAGCTAAAGGGAATAATCCCGACGGGTCGAATTGAGTAAGAATATGGAAAGGTCCAACGGTCGGCTTAGAGTTGGTGCACGGCATGCTTTGAAAATGACACTCGGTCCTTCGTCCCGTGGCTTGGGAGAAAGAAAGTTGGTTGAGTAGGCAAAGTCACGAATCGTAGCCTAAATTATAGGCGTCGCCCGCATGAATGCTTCATAAAGCATGCACGGTCCCATCGTCCAAGGCTTGGCATAGCCTTGACCCGTCCTATGAGTTAAGTTGTGTCGCACGACTGCTGGCGTAAGTCTAGGCACCCAAATGACTTGGTCGTTCAGAAGTCGAACGCATGCACGACCCGGTCCCACGACGCAAGGCTTGACGCAGCCTTTGCTCGTCAAGTTATTGCAAAGTAAAGTTAGGCAAAGTTATGCCGGTCGACCTAAGACATTACAAGTATTATCCCGCTCTTTCACGGTTTGTCATAGTTAAGTAGTCCCACGATCTCAAGGCCCGTCGACTTGGGTAGGAGTGTTGCGTAGAATACAGTTGGCTTAAGGCACGATGCACGGACTTAGTGTTTAAGGCATAAACTACGGTTGATTCGATGAGTTTTGGAGAAATTACTATCAAATAGGCATTGAGTTGAATGAAATAATATGGTAACATGAAAAGACGCTCGCGGCTACAGGTCGGCGAGGCGGTCTAAGAAGAAAGAAGAATGCTCGTGGATACAGGTCGTCGAGGCCTCGCGGCTATAGGTCGGTGAGGCGATCTCAGAAGAAAAAAGTATGCTCGCGGCTATAG
The DNA here is from genome assembly GCA_029216955.1 of Iris pallida. Lineage (NCBI taxonomy): Eukaryota > Viridiplantae > Streptophyta > Magnoliopsida > Asparagales > Iridaceae > Iris > Iris pallida. The sequence goes on from JANAVB010011249.1 coordinate 6,950, forward strand.
GTCGGCGAGGCGGTTTCAGAGGAAAGAAATAGCATGACTGTGTGAGACGTCAGTTTGTGTCGAGTCTTGCATGGTCATGGATAACTTGTCGACAAGGTGGGTCGTTTCCCTGCACGACAACCCGACGGCCACGGGAACGTTGCTGTCGCGATTGGAAACGAGTAATTAGCTGTGCTGGGCACGGGTTAGGCGGGGACTTGCAGCAGGGCTAGCTACCTTGCGCTGAAAGGGATGCCCGTCTAACAAAAGCTAGAGGAGTCCACGATGGCTCTGGGAGTCAGTGACCAAATCATATAGATGAGTCGGCATGGCGGCAATCCGCGTGTGTGCCTTTGGATTGAGTTGAGTTATTGAATGTGTGTGCAGTTAGAATACAAATATTTAGGCTTATAAATGGTTACAACATAGGCGACGTGCTTTGGCACGAGATGTAGCGTCGAGTCTTGAGTTGTCGGCATATAAGTTGCATAAGTTGGTTGAGTTGTTTGAGTTTAAGTCGGAAAACCGCCGCAAGGCAAAGTTGGTTGAGTGACACTAACATTCACAATTCTTGATTGGGTCAGTTGGTGATCAAAGTAGCGAAGGCCACGAGGCGGTGATATGGTTTAGTCACCCTGAGTTGCGAGGCAGGACACAATGGATTCCTAGCACGATCACACGAAAATGGAGCCTCATCGCGTAGTTGCGTCTCTGATTAAGTGTCCTAAGGCAAACACGACTCGATAGGTTAACGTCGATGTTGTAAGCACGGGATGGTCTTGAAACACGAAATAGGCCAAGGCGCCTGTCCTAAAACTGATCCTAAGGCAAGAGTAGAAAGACAATTGATAAGAAGGGACTATGTTGCACGAAGTAAAATAACGTGTCAGTTTTGTATGGGTGGGCGAGGAGCTCATTCCACCATTACCGTAGAGTACTGACAACCACATAGTTTTCATGTGCAGGTACAGGTAGAAGCTCGTGGCGCGGAGCTCGCTTGGATGCGTTGAGGCACGGAGTTCCTTGGCGATTCGAAGCGTGCGGCCGCATGAAGTAAAGACTTATACGGGACATAATGTATGGACGTCGCCTTCCGAAGCTTTCACTGGTTCAGAGACATGTATTGAGAGATGAGAGAGAGCTGAGTGAACTTGTAAAGTGAGAAGAGTGAGCTTGAGTGATTGTAATCTTGGCCTTGCGCCTATTGTAACCCTTGTTTCAATATCAATAAAAGAGTGTTTTTGAAATGACTTGTGTTTTGCTTCAAATTTCGTTACTAATATTCAATGTCTCTGTATGGGACTTCTGTGCGACGACCCGTCGCAGCCGCTGGAATCGGCCGTTATGGAACCTGCCTTGCACGAGCGCAATCTAGGCTCGTGCGATATCACGCCTTAGCGAGGACGATCGCTCCTACAGGAGCGGGGCGTGACAGGGCTGAGACTCTAAAAATCTTTTTGCTTCTCATCATTAATTTTTGAATGTTACTATTCATTTAATTTTGTAACGTTTGATACTCAAATTTCTGTCTTGGTTCAAGGAACCACATGTTGCACATTTGAATTCTTTTGTAACGTTTGGAATTTAATATAGGCTGGATTAATTAGCCTTTATTCTCATACGTTGGAAAATTAGCATATATTGAGGCCCATTTCATACCTTCTTTTTTAAAAAAAATTGAATATCCGACGTGAAAACTCTATCAAAACTTCCTCTTCCCGAAACTCTTCTGTTCTTCGTTGTTGCTCTGGCCAGAGCTAACTCGTGGGTCATTCTCTCTACGTCGTGTGCGGCAAGGAGATTCCGGTGGAGCGGGAATTTTACCACTAGGAGCGTTCGGATAAAGTCTGCACATAGATCCGAATTAACTCTTAGGGCAGTGCTACGTACGCGACTTCCCCGGAGGCCGGTAACATCTACTTATTTTTATTTTGTTGCAGATTTAAAACAAAGTTTTTTGAAGAAATTCCAACAGTCTCTAATATTATAATGTGGCTTGAAAATAATTTAAAAATAAGTCGTCAAATTCCTATGTATATTCTACATTAAAAAAAAAACTATCGCATATTTATCTCTCCACTTTGAGTTAGATTATTTAGTTGTAAATATATCTTGCTAGATAGTTAAATAATTAGTTAATTTTTTAAAAATAATTAGTAGAATATTTAGGTAGTTATTTATTAAATTTTTAATATTTATTTAAATAGTTGATGATATTTGTACGGCTTAGACGACTTACTTTTCAGCCATTTTGAAGCCTTTTATATAGTAGAAGATTTCAGTTACTAAACGTTGCAAATGTTTACCTATAAAATTAGTAGATGGCTTGCATTGTCTATTTATAGCGGTTATTCGCATGTTAAACTCTCAAACCTAATCTGTCACGCCTCAGAACCAGAATACTGGAGAGCGGGGGCAGACACAGCCAGCTACGCATATTGAAATGGGAACCACCTCGATATACGGTCACGGCTGTCTAAAAATATGAGGGTTTACTACAATCCAACAGTCTCTTATGGTCATGGACAAGCCTAATGTCTCAATCATGAGCAAGTAAGTACGGTCGCAAGATGTATGATCATTAAATATACAATAATAAGGCGTCCCAAATATTACATATTCAGCTGATCATGAAGCTAGTCGTACAAAATGCGGGGACTAGCAAGAGTTAAGTCATACATGATCAACCCTAGGATTTGTTAATCATGTTTACAGCCCGTAGGCAGACAGTAAGTAAAGTGCATCGAGCTAACAGGTGCTCGTCGGCTAAACGCCTCAAAAGAATAGTTTTACAATAGAGTGAGCGAAACAAAATAAAAAAAAATCCACTCGTAGCCCGGGTTCCTTCTAGTCGCCACCATTGGACTGGAAGCTTGGTAGATCCTCGGGAGCTGCTCTGAAATCTGGCCACACAAAACCAGCTGTGTCAACCCCAGAAAGAGCAAGTGCCACAAGGGGGCCACGAAATAAGAACAAAAGCCAACAATCATCACAAGAAAATATAACATTTAAAACTAGAATTTACGAAAACATGTCAGGATGATATACGACGAGATAACCATGGAGCTATTCCGATAGCCAGGTTACAACCCGTAAACCAAACAAGGACCGGGGTTGTAACCCTTCATCTGAACAGAACTTGGTTTCCCACCATTTATCGGCAAGATAATAATGCAAGAAATCAAGACAGGGAGCAATCTTATACTGGATCAAGACATGGCTAAACTGGTTATACCTCATTCAATCAATCACGGCCAAGCAGATACTACGGCTTACTACTTTAACTAACTAGGGTTATCACAGGCCTAATTACTAACAAGATGCAGTGAGATTGTTCCACAGCCACAAGCCCTGCAGACCATCCAGGTTACCCAGGTCGAAAATTAGGGGTTGAATTCAGGTGGGTACATCGTCCGGGAGACAAATGTACCCTTAGGTGACTTAAAGGGTACAACACGCGACGGTGTGCTGGAAATGTGCCCTACTCGACGGCAGGCTACAGATCCCAAGAGCGCCCAGATAACGGTGTCACGACCCGCACCCTAGAGTAAGGGCACGAGAAGTGGGTACGTCCAGCCTACGCCGCAGTGTCGGCGGTCGAAGGCTGTCCTAGGTAAATCATCTAACAGTATAAAGGTACCTGTACAGTTCATACTCTCCGAATGGAGGTAACATCACAACATATAGTCTCAATCACATCTAAGGTAGAAGAATAAAGAACAGATAGATAGTAACTCAAGGAGAACCATAGCATAGATGAAATAAGACTAAGTATCTAAGATACATAACATCCAGAATGTCAACTCATAATACAATAAGTCTAAGAGTCTATACATCTCCATATCTCAAAATACAACTCAGAATGTGAGACAAAATGATCTAGAAAAGACTGCCTAGACTAAACTGGTCTAGACTACTGGAACATCCTCCTCAGCTGCAGGTGGAACCTGCTGAGGGTCCTCGATACAAGTGTCATCTAGTCCTGCTCCATAATAGGTAGTCACCCATGCCTCGTCCTCATCCTCTGTAATATTTTCAACAGGTCCAATCAGGATGGGAACGAGCACAATACATCTCACGCAGTGCATATCAGGTTAGGAAATACGATACAGGCAATAGAGTAAGATACGTGAACTGCTGAAAGGAAATATACGCTGTAAAAGAGATAGCTGTAATAAAATATCTACTGTATATAGAGAACTATAAGTGACTAGTGATGTAGAGCACAAGATAGGCATGTGAATGGCTAGAATTTATACATGATTACACTACTGAGTTTGTACATGATTACACTACTTTGGAATTATTCACATGTCTACTTCTACTCCCCCTTTTCCCCAATCAATACACAAGGATCTATACAGGTTACGTTATTTATACATGATATCACATGGGGCCCATGAAAGGGTGCACATGATAGTATACATGAGAGCTCAGTGAATCACGAGAGTACATGATCACATGAGTGCACATGAATGATGGAAGCATAGGTGTACATGATGATAGTGAAACACACGTAACATGAAGTACCCGATGCTTCCGAGAAGGATAACATCTCATGTAAGGATCCATATAGTACCAATCCGTGTTACCAATGTGACAGCAACAAGTAAAGTAATCTAGAGCAAGAAGTAAAGCCTGAACAAGTATGAAACGGTCAGAGAATGTACTCGCCTGCTGAATGAATGTCTGTAGAGAGTATGCTGTCTGAGGAGAGGTATCTGGCTCCTGATCAGAGCAACACAAGTCACAATGTGTTCTAAATAGTAAATATGAAGTCTACTATGCAAACTACATGATTCTAGGTCAATCTGGTCAAAAGTCAACTCCTGGTCAACTCTAGAGTCAAACTAGTCAAGGTTGAGTCAATACTAGTCAAACTAATTAGGGTTTTAGTCAAACTAGTCAAACTAGTTGTTTTAGGTCATTCCTAGTCATTTCTAGGTGAACTAGGTCATCTTTGACCTAAAGTTGACTTTGGTCAACTTTCAGTCAACAAGGGTCAACAATGGGTTTTGGGTCATTAGGGCTAGCCCCAACCATAGGCCAATAACCTTGGCCATAGGCCATAGTCTAGGTTTTCATATAACCTATAGCTAAAAGTCACATATATATATATCTATACATATAGATATACACTATCTAACCATCACCCAATATCCATATATGCATAACATATATAATACAACCCATATACTTATAATACATTATATTTGACCTAAGGAGACCTAATACAAATATACATATATATCATTTATATATATATATATATATATATATATATATATATATATATATATATATATATATATATATATATATATATATATATACAATACATGTATATAACTATATATATATAAAAAAAAATATATATATATATACAATACATGTATATAACTATATATATTACATATATATAGAGGGAAAGAAAATAAGAGAGAGAGGCTGTGAAAGAGTGGGACAGTGAGAGAGGGGGGTGAACACTGGACAGGGAAGGGGAATTTGTTCCCAGATTTCTGGAACAACCCAGTCCCCCAACACACACACACATAACACATATACATACATATGTACATACATATATAACTACACACACACCTAACCAAATCTTCCCGAAATCGACCCACACTCACAAATACATGTATACTTCACATCTACACACTGAAATACACTAGTCTAATACATTAAACATAAAGAAATCGATTTGAAACTCGATTTCCAAAACTGGAAAATAAACCCAAAACTGATAACAGTGCACAGTGCACTCGAAATGGGGTAAATCGAAATACACATACTGAATCGAGCTAAGACTCTCAACCAAGGGTTGGTAACTGACACCCCATAGGTACTCTGGTGTCCCAAGTCACTGACACGACACCACGACACCGTTTCGGGTGTCCAATCACGTAAAACAGTCAATCGGGTAAACTGATACGAAAACCCACGTGCACAGCATCGTGCACGCGTTCCACGAGCTCGTGGACACACCACGAGACACGACACGTCTCGTGGTCGTGCATACGTGTAGCCCACACATAGGGCTACACATCCCACAGACTGACACGTGTCCACGACACGCGTGGACACAGAACAAACACCGTATCAGTCGTTAAAACACGACTGATACACGCGTGTTACGACTGCGTCGTGCACGCGGTTACACGCGTCGTACACGCGACACAGGACACGAAGCACCACGTGCTCATGTCCACGTGTACGCCACGTATAGGGCTTCATGCCCGTGTCACTACGAGATGCTCTAGTGTCGTGTCCATGCGACACGACACACTCAAAGTTGTGCGCGCGCGCGCGTGCGCTGACAGCGCGTGTCCAGTGCGAGTGAGTTTTCTCACTCGACACGACACGACGCGACACGAGACTTTGGGGGCATGTTCGCAGACATTGCCCCCTTGTCTGTGTCAAATATTTCGTGTCCTAGTGGCCTGTGCTGTGCGCACGAAGGGTCGGGTAGCAGGACATGCACGATGGGCTCGTACGGTCGGTTCGTGTCCAATTTGGACACGGACACAGCACTAAAATATGCTCAGTCCAGTTGATTAGTGATCAGCAAGTCTAGGGCTTCTAGTTTATATAATTTGTTTCACAAATCGACCATATCGAATCCATTGTGGCATTTCACCAAACAAGGATTTTAGCCCTACGATACGTGTCCGATACGGACACCAAAACACATCAAAATCCCACCAAACTTTACCCACAGTATTGTTATCCCTATATGAATGCATTTATGAAAGAAAAACAGGAATTTGACTAAGTTTGTGGAAATTTACCTATTGGTGAAATTCCAAGGAAATCAATGAAAAGGGGGTTGTGTGATCTCCAACTCGATGATGCCCAAGCTCCCAAATTCTGAATTTCTAGCTTCCCTTAGCTCCCTAGATGTTGTAGGGTTCCAATGCAAGAGACTAGAGTCAATTTGGATCAAAAATGATCAAGTTATCAAGGGTTGAAGGAAAAGGGAATTTTGTGGAATAAAATTCATGTAATTTCTTCATGAATTAATCCAAGGGGTTATATAGGAGTGTGTACCAGCTAGGGGGGTACCCCTTGGCCGGCCAAGACATGGGGGGGGGTGTCCTTGCCCTTCCTTCATGGCTAAGGCATGGACTTTGGTAAAAAGGGTAAGATATTTGGAGGGTTTTAAGGAAAATATCAATAAAGGTGAATTAGATATTTTCCTCACTTTAATCCTTAACCAAAAATCCTTCCTAAAGCTTCTAGGTTAGTGGCTAACCTCTAGATTAGGGTGGGATAGGTTAGGGACTAGTCATGGGACTTTAACCATGATTAAATAATAATAAAATCACATAATCACAATTAAAGTCTAGTAAATTACCAAAATACCCTTTTGGTCAAAAACCACTAATTTGATATTCTAAGCCTATGGCTAAACTCTCATGGTCATGGCAACTTCTAGGTTAGAGAAAACTAGGGTTTGTACTAAGTTATACTAACCAAAATCACAAAGTCATAAGTCATGACTTAGCATGACTTAGAAGATGGTTTAATCACACTAATAATCACTATAAACCATATCATGCCCTAATCACCATTATTAAATAATAAAAATAATAATTTTTCAAAAATTCCTAATTTCAGAAAACAGGGTGTTACAAGTCTACCCTCCTAACAATAATTTCGTCCTCGAAATTAAAAGACGAAACTGAAACTAAGAGAAGGATAGAAATCATACCTCAAGGTACAAATAGATAAGGGTATCGCTCGCGCATCTCATCCTCCCGTTCCCAGGTGGACTCTCCTGGAGAATGATGCCTCCATGCGACACGAACCAATGGTATCGTCTGGTTCCTCAATGCGTTCTTCCGTCGATCCAGAATCTCAACAGGCTGCTCTGGATAACGAAGAGTAGGACCAACCTCGATCTCGGAATGATCAAGTACATGGCTAGGATCTGCCACATACCGTCTCAACTGCGACACGTGAAATACGTTGTGGACTCCAACCAATGCTGGTGGTAAGTCTAGCCTGTAAGACACGTCACCGACTCTCCCGCTGATAACGAAAGGGCCGATGAAACGCGGGCTAAGCTTCCCACCTCCACCAAAACGTATCGTGCCACGTGTCGGAGATATCCTCAGGAATACCTGGTCTCCGACCTAATCACAAACAAGGTCTCAAATTAATTATGATAAACAAACATGATTAACAAAACACAACAAGACAATCTAATTCTAATCCTATCTTTAAACTGTACCTCAAACTCCAAAGGTCTGCGGTGGCTATCGGCCCAATGCCGATGTCTGTCCTGCGCCACGCGAAGCCGATCTCTGATAAGCTTTACCTTCTCTGCTGCATCTAAAACCATCTCAGGCCCCAATAAAACTCGCTCCCCTACATCATCCCAAGACAAGGGTGTACGACATCTACGCCCGTACAGTGCCTCGAAAGGGGACATCTCGATGCTGGCCTGAAAGCTGTTGTTATATGCAAACTCTACTAAGTGCAGGTGACTCTCCCAAGATCCTCCAAAGTCCAGGACACAAGTCCGCAACATGTCCTCCAGTATCTGAATGGTCCGCTCTGACTGTCCGTCTGTCTGCGGGTGGTATGCAGTACTAAACTTGAGCTGAGTGCCCAAGCTAATATGCAAGCTCCTCCAGAAATGTGAAGTGAAACGGCTGTCCCGGTCCGATACAATGCTCACTGGAACTCCATAAAGTCTGACTATCTACCTCATATACATCTCTGATAGCTTCTCGGTAGACAAACCCACTTTGAATGGCAAAAGTGGGCCGATTTGGTCAACCTGTCGACGATGACCCAAATCGCATCCTTCCCTCCTGGAGTACACGGCAATCCCGAAACAAAGTCCATCGTGATGTGCTCCCACTTCCACTCCGAAATGGGTAATGGCTGCAACAGTCCTCCTGGCCTCTGCCTCTCTGTCTTGACCTGCTGGCAGATCAAACACCTGGCTACAAAGTGTGCTACCTCATGCTTCATCCCACTCCACCATACATGCTCTCTCAGATCCCTATACATCTTGTTGGCTCTCGGATGTATCGAGTACTGAGAACGGTGGGCCTCCTGCATAACCTACTCCCGAAAGTCTCCACTGGGCACACACAGTCTGGAACTGTGCCTCAATGCGCCATCCGCTGAAAGAGTGAACTCATCGTCCGCAAATCCCTGGCTGACCTGCTCCCTGATGCATCGTAGAGAAACATTATCGAACTGAGCCGACTTGATCCTATCAATCAAGTCCGACTGAATCTGGAGGCCCAACATCTGCATCTGCACTCCCGGCACAATCACCTCGATCCCAAGGCTCTCCAAGTCCGCTAACAAGTGACGACCCATCGTCAAGCACATAGCTGTCGGATATCTGTTCAACGCATCAGCAACTACGTTGGCCTTCCCTGAATGATACTGCAGAAGAATATCAAAGTCCTTCATCAGCTCCAGCTATCTACGCTGCCTCATGTTCAGCTCCTTCTGCGTAAACACGTATTTCAAGCTCTTGTGGTCTGTAAATATCTCCACGCGCTCTCCGTACAAATAGTGTTTCCACAGCTTCAGAGCAAAGATAACTGCCGCCAACTCTAAATCATGGGTAGGGTAGTTCTTCTCATGGGGCCGTAACTGCCTGGAAGTATAGGCAATCACCTTCCCATGCTGCTGCAAGACACAACCCAAACCCTTCCCCGAGGCGTCACTGTAGATAGTGAAGCCGCCTGATCCTGATGGCAATGTCAGAATCGGGGCTGTCGTCAACCGCTTCTTCAACTCATCGAAAGCGGCCTGACACTCCTCTGACCAGAGAAACTCTGCGTCCTTCTGGGTCAGCCTAGACAACGGCTCTGCAACCCGGGAGAAATCCTGGACGAACCTCCTGTAGTAGCCTGCCAATCCTAGGAAGCTCCTGATCTCTGCCACTGACGTCGGCGCTGTCCAAGCCTCAACTGCTGATATCTTCCTCGGGTCGACTGAGATCCCATCTCCAGTCACTACATGACCCAGGAAGTCAACTCTGTCAAGGAAGAACTCGCACTTCGAGAGCTTGCCGTAAAGCTGCTCCTGTCTGAGAGTCTCCAAGACCACTCTCAAGTGCTCCTCGTGCTCCTCCTCGGTCTTCGAGTACACCAGGATGTCGTCGATGAACACCACCATGAACTTATCTAAGTACTGGTGGAACACCTTGTTCATCAAGTTCATGAACACCGCCGGAGCATTCGTCAACCCAAACGGCATCACCATAAACTCGAACTGGCCGTACTGCGTCCTGAACGCCGTCTTCGGGATGTCCTTCCTCTTCACCTTTATCTGATGGTAGCCTGACCTCAGATCAATCTTCAAGAATACCCGAGCTCCGCTCAACTGATCGAAGAGATCGTCGATCCGCGGCAGTGGATATCTGTTCTTGATCGTCAGACTATTGAGTGCCCTGTAGTCGATACACATACGTACCGACCCATCCTTTTTCGGTACAAAGAGTACTGGTGCACCCCAAGGTGAAGAACTAAAGCGGATGAAGCCTTTGTCCTGCAACTCATCCACCTGCTTCTTCAATTCTACCAGCTCGCTGTTGTTCACCCGATAGACGTGCTGTGAAATGGGTTCCGCACCTGGAACCAAGTCTATCGAGAACTCAACGTCTCTATCTGGTGGAAGCCCAGGCAATTCCTCTGGAAACACGTCCATGAACTCAACAATCAATGGATGTGGAGCTGGCTGCTCCTCAACAGAAGCTCCACAGAAAACTCCGCAAGTCTGCTCTGCCTGCCGTCTGGAATATACAAACTCTGGCTCTCCTGGCACTCTAAACAGAACTCTACCCCTGCGGCAATCTATGCTGGCATGGTGCATGCTCAACCAATCCATACCGAGTATAATATCGTAGTTCGGTAGTGGCATTACGAGCAAACTCACATCCAACTCTCGGCCTCCTATAACTACTCTCCGTCCCTTGCAAATATCACGAATGAGGATAATGCCACCCCCAGTCGTGATCTTGCAAGTCCTAGGCAACGATTCAGATATAACATGATGTCGAATCGCAAAAGATACTGATACAAAGCTATGGGAAGCCCCAGAATCGAACAAAGCATAAGCTGGAATAGAATCGAGAAGAATAGAACCTGCTATCAGCTCTCCAGTAACCTCGGCATCCTCTGCTGCCATGGCATAGGCTCGCCCCTGCTGTCCACCCCTGGCCTGATGCTGGGTGAACCTCTGCTGCTGAGTCGGCAAAGGTCCCTTCTGCTGCCCTGCCGGAGCCTTGGCTCCGCCTCTCTGAACTGGTCGTCCCGAAGACATGGGACACTCTCTCAGCTGGTGGTCTCCAGCACTACATAATAGACACCTGCCAAGCCTCTTTCTGCAGTTATTCCATCCATGACCCTGCTTCTTGCAGAAAGTGCAAGTGACGACCTGCTGCATGGGTGCCTGCTGCTGGTGCCTCGGCTGCTGCACCTGCTGGAACGGCCTCTGCTGCTGGAATGGCCTCTGCTGCTGGTACTGAAAATGAGGCCTCTTGGCCTGTCCTCCACTGCTGCCAGCTCCCTGGGTGTCGCGGCCCCTCTTGAGCTTCAGCTCAAGATCATCCTCAGCTGCCATCGCTCCTGCTAGAATATCCTCAAAGGTGGCACTCCTCTCACTCTTGGTCAAGGACTTGACTTCCTTGACCAAGCCTTTCCTGAACCTCCTCGCCTTCGCTGCCTAGCTAAGGCCCTCCACGAATCTGCTCAACCGACAAAACTCACCGGCGTACTCCTCTACAGTCTGGTTCCCCTGAACCAGGTTCTCGAACTGTGTCTCCAAAGCACCGACTGCCTGATCTGGGAAAAACTTCCCCTTGAAGAGCTCCTTGAAAGCTCCCCATGTCTGCCCTGGAGTACCTACTCTCGGATCCGTCTGATACCAGGTACGGGCAAGATCCCGCATCTGGCTAGCTGCTGCCTCCACCTGGAGTTCGGCTGGTATCTCCGCCAATCGAAAGATCTCCTCGATGTGCTCTATCCAGTCATCCGCAAAAAGAATCCCCTCAGTACCCAAGAAGTCCCTGGGGTTTATCTTCTTGAACTCCTGGATGCCAGGAATCCTCTGCTGTCGCGGCGGTCCTGCTCCTCCCTGCGGCTGGGCTGCCAACCTCTCTATCGTCGCTGTAGCCAGCTGATGGACATCATCAATGCCTCTGGTAAATGCCGTCGTCTGACGCTGCTGCAGGGTCTGCTGCGACTCTAGGAACTGCTGGAAATATATAAACATCTGTGTAGCATCCATAAATCCAGATGACATCTGCTGCTGGTACTACTGGTGCTGCTGGTGCTGCTGAAACTGAGGCTGACGAAACTGCGGGGGAGGCATGTCTGGGGTAGCTGGGATGGTCCCCCGAATAAGTAGAGGTGCACCCCCAAATGTAGCAGAAGCTCCCACATGAGCTGGAGTAAGGGGAGCTGCAGTCCCCGGGTCCTGGTGAGCTGGACGAGAGGTGGCAGACCTCTCAGTGGTGTCACCTGGACCGAGACGCTGCGATCGTGTCTCCACCATCCTGAAGACAGATCAATAAGAAAATCAATACGGAGAAGAAACGATATAGTCAAAGGAGACAGTTTATTTTCAAAAGAAAGACAATATCAGCAAGAATTTAGATAGCAGGAATTTAGATAAGAGTTTTTCCTAATGTGATTGAGTACCTCAACTACATCCTATTTCCTACTGCAGGCTATGGCGATACTCTAGTTCGAATACCACCACATAAACTGGACCTGCATGGGCCACCACTAAAAACGTGTCACGACCCGCACCCTAGAGTAAGGGCACGAGAAGTGGGTATGTCCAGCCTACGCCGCAGTGTCGGCGGTAGAACGCTGTCCTAGGTAAATCATCTAACAGTATAAAGGTACCTGTACAGTTCATACTCTCCGAATGGAGGTAACATCACAACATATAGTCTCAATCACATCTAAGGTAGAAGAATGAAGAACAGATAGATAGTAACTCAAGGAGAACCATAGCATAGATGAAATAAGACTAAGTGTCTAAGATACATAACATCCAGAATGTCAACTCATAATACAATAAGTCTAAGAGTCTATACATCTCCACATCTCAAAATACAACTCAGAATGTGAGACAAAATGATATAGAAAAGACTGCCTAGACTAAACTGGTCTAGACTACTGGAACATCCTCCTCAGCTGCAGGTGGAACCTGCTGAGGGTCCTCGATACAAGTGTCATCTAGTCCTGCTCCATAATAGGTAGTCACCCATGCCTCGTCCTCATCCTCTGTAATATTTTCAACAGGTCCAATCAGGACGGGAACGAGCACAATACATCTCACGCAGTGCATATCAGGTTAGGAAATACGATACAGGCAATAGAGTAAGATACGTGAACTGCTGAAAGGAAATATACGCTGTAAAAGAGATAGCTGTAATAAAATAACTACTGTATATAGAGAACTATAAGTGACTAGTGATGTAGAGCACAAGATAGGCATGTGAATGGCTAGAATTTATACATGATTATACTACTGAGTTTGTACATGATTACACTACTTTGGAATTATTCACATGTCTACTTCTACTCCCCCTTTTCCCCAATCAATACACAAGGATCTATACAGGTTACGTTATTTATACATGATATCACATGGGGCCCATAAAAGGGTGCACATGATAGTATACATGAGAGCTCAGTAAATCATGAGAGTACATGATCACATGAGTGCACATGAATGATGGAAGCATAGGTGTACATGATGATAGTGAAACACACGTAACATGAAGAACCCGATGCTCCCGAGAAGGATAACATCTCATGTAAGGATCCATATAGTACCAATCCGTGTTACCAATGTGACAGCAACAAGTAAAGTAATCTAGAGCAAGAAGTAAAGCCTGAACAAGTATGAAACGGTCAGAGAATGTACTCGCCTGCTGAATGAATGTCTGTAGAGAGTATGCTGTCTGAGGAGAGGTGTCTGGCTCCTGATCAGAGCAACACAAGTCACAATGTGTTCTAAATAGTAAATATGAAGTCTACTATGCAAACTACATGATTCTAGGTCAATCTGGTCAAAAGTCAACTCCTGGTCAACTCTAGAGTCAAACTAGTCAAGGTTGAGTCAATACTAGTCAAACTAATTAGGGTTTTAGTCAAACTAGTCAAACTAGTCGTTTTAGGTCATTCCTAGTCATTTCTAGGTGAACTAGGTCATCTTTGACCTAAAGTTGACTTTGGTCAACTTTCAGTCAACAAGGGTCAACAATGGGTGTTGGGTCATTAGGGCTAGCCCCAACCATAGGCCAATAACCTTGGCCATAGGCCATAGTCTAGGTTTTCATATAACCTATAGCTAAAAGTCACATATATATATATATCTATACATATAGATATACACTATCTAACCATCACCCAATATCCATATATGCATAACATATATAATACAACCCATATACTTATAATACATTATATTTGACCTAAGGAGACCTAATACAAATATACATATATATCATTTATATATATATATATATATATATATATATATATATATATATATATATATATACAATACATGTATATAACTATATATATTACATATATATAGAGGGAAAGGAAATGAGAGAGAGAGGCTGTGAAAGAGTGGGACAGTGAGAGAGGGGGGGTGAACACTGGACAGGGAAGGGGAATTTGTTCCCAGATTTCTGGAACAACCCAGTCCCCCAACACACACACACATAACACATATACATACATATGTACATACATATATAACTACACACACACCTAACCAAATCTCTCCGAAATCGACCCACACTCACAAATACATGTATACTTCACATCTACACACTGAAATACACTAGTCTAATACATTAAACATAAAGAAATCGATTTGAAACTCGATTTCCAAAACTGGAAAATAAACCCAAAACTGTTAACAGTGCACAGTGCACTCGAAATGGGGTAAATCGAAATACACATACTGAATCGAGCTAAGACTCTCAACCAAGGGTTGGTAACTGACACCCCATAGGTACTCTAGTGTCCCAAGTCACTGACATGACACCACGACACCGTTTCGCGTGTCCAATCACGCAAAACAGTCAATCGGGTAAACTGATACGAAAACCCGCGTGCACAGCATCGTGCACGCGTTCCACGAGCTCGTGGACACACCACGAGACACGACACATCTCGTGGTCGTGCATACGTGTAGCCCACACATAGGGCTACATATCCCACAGCCTGACACGTGTCCACGACATGCGTGGACACAGAACAAATACCGTATCAGTCGTTAAAACACGACTGATACACGCGTGTTACGACTGCGTCGTGCACGCGGTTACACGCGTCGTACACGCGACACTGGACACGAAGCACCACGTGCTCGTGTCCACGTGTACGCCACGCATAGGGCTTCATGCCCGTGTCACTACGAGATGCTCTAGTGTCGTGTCCATGCGACACGACACACTCAAAGTTGTGCGCGCGCGCGTGCGCTGACAGTGCGTGTCCAGTGCGAGTGAGTTTTCTCACTCGACACGACACGACGCGACACGAGTCTTTGGGGGCATGTTCGCAGACATTGCCCCCTTGTCTGTGTCAAATATTTCGTGTCCTAGTGGCCTGTGCTGTGCGCACGAAGGGTCGGGTAGCAGGACATGCACGATCGGCTCGTGCGGTCGGTTCGTGTCCAATTTGGACACGGACACAGCACTAAAATGTGCTCAGTCCAGTTGATTAGTGATCAGCAAGTCTAGGGCTTCTAGTTTGTATAATTTGTTTCATAAATCGACCATATCGAATCCATTGTGGCATTTCACCAAACAAGGATTTTAGCCCTACGATACGTGTCCGATACGGACACCAAAATACATCAAAATCCCACCAAACTTTACCCACAGTATTGTTATCCCTATATGAATGCATTTATAAAAGAAAAATAGGAATTTGACTAAGTTTGTGGAAATTTACCTATTGGTGAAATTCCAAGGAAATCAATGAAAAGGGGGTTGTGTGATCTCCAACTCGATGATGCCCAAGCTCCCAAATTCTGAATTTCTAGCTTCCCTTAGCTCCCTAGATGTTGTAGGGTTCCAATGCAAGTGACTAGAGTCAATTTGGATCAAAAATGATCAAGTTATCAAGGGTTGAAGGAAAAGGGAATTTTGTGGAATAAAATTCATGTAATTTCTTCATTAATTAATCCAAGGGGTTATATAGGAGTGTGTACCAGCTAGGAGGGTACCCCTTGGCCGGCCAAGACATGGGGGGGGGGGTGTCCTTGCCCTTCCTTCATGGCTAAGGCATGGACTTTGGTAAAAAGGGTAAGATATTTGGAGGGTTTTAAGGAAAATATCAATAAAGGTGAATTAGATATTTTCCTCACTTTAACCCTTAACCAAAAATCCTTCCTAAAGCTTCTAGGTTAGTGGCTAACCTCTAGATTAGGGTGGGATAGGTTAGGGACTAGTCATGGGACTTTAACCATGATTAAATAATAATAAAATCACATAATCACAATTAAAGTCTAGTAAATTATCAAAATACCCTTTTGGTCAAAAACCACTAATTTGATATTCTAAGCCTATGGCTAAACTCTCATGGTCATGGCAACTTCTAGGTTAGAGAAAACTAGGGTTTGTACTAAGTTATACTAACCAAAATCACAAAGTCATAAGTCATGACTTAGCATGACTTAGAAGATGGTTTAATCACACTAATAATCACTATAAACCATATCATGCCCTAATCACCATTATTAAATAATAAAAATAATAATTTTTCAAAAATTCCTAATTTCAGAAAATAGGGTGTTACAAACGGGATTGCCCGTAGCTGTGTCATCTCTTCATGACTACTGAGTTATTCTAGTTATTAACCTTAATCCATTTTAGTAGGAGCTCCTGACCGTGGCACTCAGGAGTCCCATCCTAGACATGATGCAAGACAGGACAAGTGGATTTAACAAGCAAGCAAGAAAGAACCACCCACGGTGTCAAGGCAAGTCAAGTTAAGTTAGCCGTCGCAACAGCATTAAGATGAATCATGTCAGGGTACTTGTCAGGAGTGCGCCACGACGGGCCACTATCATGTCAGGTTGGTCATGTCAGGAGTGCACCACTACGGGTCACTGTCGTGTTATGCTAGTTCCTTGTCATACCATGCCATGTACAATAGTCATTCCAAACATATTAAGTAAAATCAAGTTCATGACAAAAGGCGTAAGGATATAAAATAGGCGTAAAATATCTAATAAAATATCAATATACAGGGCAATAGAAGAGTCAAGCTTAAAGAAATAAGACCAAAACTCCAAGAGCCAATGGGTTAAGCAAGGGGTCAGGGGAGCAGCATACGCGAAAAGTCACGCACGCATGAGAGCTGCGTAGGTGAAAAGTCACACACGCTATAGAGAGCAGCGTAGGTGAAAAGTCACGCACGCTGAGAGAGCAGCGTAGGTGAAAAGTCACGCACGCTACAGAGAGCAGCGTAGGTGAAAAGTCACGCACGCTACAGAGAGCAGCGTAGGTGAAAAGTCACGCACGCTGAGAGAGCAGCGTAGGTGAAAAGTCACGCACGCTACAGAGAGCAGCGTAGGTGAAAAGTCACGCACGCTGAGAGAGCAGCGTAGGTGAAAAGTCACGCACGCTGAGAGAGCAGCGTAGGTGAAAAGTCACGCACGCTACAGAGAGCAGTGTAGGTGAAAAGTCACGCACGCTGAGAAAGCAGCGTAGGTGAAAAGTCACGCATGCTACAGAGAGCAGCGTAGGTGAAAAGTCACGCACGCTGAGAGAGCAGCGTAGGTGAAAAGTCACGCACACTCAAGGAGAGCAGTGTGCGTAAAAAGTCACGCACACTCAAGGAGACACGCTTCCAACAGGAAGCGTACTCAAGCCAGCGTACGCAGCGCTAAAGAGCGCGCGTAGCTCAGGGTGCGTAAGCTAAATAGCTCTGCACACTGCTTACTGTCTTCTCCAAACAGCAAGAACACCATGGCTGAACCCAAGCTTCAAAATTCATAACTTGGCCATCCGAACTCCAAATCCGGATTTCCAAAGCTCCAACTGGAGTGAAACTGAATGCTCTTCCACATGGAAACATCAAAAATCATAGAAAATCAACTAAAATAGATCAAAACATGCAAAAATCCGAAAATAGGAAGACTTAGATCTAGAACAATGGAGACTCCAAATCACAAAATGCCAAGAACTAATGTTGGTCACCATGTCCTAATCTAGCAAATGGACAAATAAAAGAGGGTTCTCATGTAGTGGCAAGGTGCACTTGCCTAGGGTTGGGAGAGTTGTGTAGAGGAAGGAGAAGAAGAAGAAGAAAATAAATAGTGGTTATGAGGAGAGAGAAAATGTTGGTGGAGTTATAAAGAGGGGAAGTTGTGGTGGGTTGAGGGGGTAACATAAGCTAAGGTGATCCAATACCTATAAACCAAAGCAAACTGAACCAACCCAATAAAACCGAGCCATGCCAAAACCCAAAATACGAAAAATACCAAAATTCCACAAGTTTGAGAAAAATAAAATACATGCTAAAATCCAGATACGAGTATAAATACGAAATACAGGAAATACGAAAAATGAGGGTGACATAATCGTCGTACTAATTATATTAGTTCTAACGATTTTATTAACATGTCCTATGAACACATGTCTATACATTAATAAATATATAATTTATATAAATATTTCTATCAGTATATTTATCAATGCACTATTATTTAAATTATGTATTAATAAATATAAGTTGTGCATCGATAAATGTGTTGGTTTAGATAGTCATATAAAATACACATTTGTCAATTTATTAACATGTGTTCTTAGGCCATATTTGGTTCGCGGAATCAGTTGCTTGGGAAAGGAAGGTCATTCATTTTTTCGTGTTTGAATACCAAAGAAAATGAGGATGAAAGAAAAATGATTTCCAAGGGAAAAGAAAATATGGAAAAAGAAAAATTGTTCTCCTACTCACCTAATGGATTCACTTTTCCAACATAATGATTCACTTTTTTCTCCAATTACTCGGATGTTTCCAAACACCGAAAAAAAATATAATAAAAATTACAATTTTTCAAAGAAAAGAAAGGAGCAAAAAATTAATTTTATTTCCCTTCTTTTCGCAAACCAAACGATGCTTTAGAGCACATGTTAACAAAATTCTAGTTTTAATTAACTATTTAACTCCCAAATAAAATTGGGAGCAGATGTGTTACCTCCGAAACTGATGTGTCAATTACGTCCCCTTTTTTATAAATACAACAGTAATACTTTTTTATTTTAAAAAAATTAAATAATTAAAAATATTAAAAAAATATTTATAGAAAAGGAAGATAACTGACACCAATTTTTGGGACAGCTGATCCCTATAAATGGTTCTTCCTCAAGGAACCTTTAATTACCTAAAACATTTCAAAAGCTCTTATTAAATAATGTCAGTCAACTGTGACACTGTGAGCTGTATAATAAATAAATCAGTACTAGCTCATTGATTAATGGATCAGAAGCTTTTCACAAAATTGAATACTCTACCTATCTTTCCAGGATCTGATGTTGAGCAACTTAACAACCAGATTCAAGATGCCTTGTGTTAAATACTTCACCCTGTGTATTGAATACTTTGTCAGTTCACCAGTACCGCCACTATTGAGCTGTTGATGTTGGACCAAGTCACATTTAGCTATTGCCATTGGTCGATATTTATTGGAACCAAGTGATGTATATTAGAAAGTGACAAAAACATGAAAACTTACATGCGTCTCTCTCATTATGTTATCAGAATACTGACATCTAATGTTTTATGGGTTTACTGACAGGGATACGGATGTAAAAATACGATTTTTTTATAGATACAATAAGTAATTATCTATGTTGGATAAAAATATCCAAATTTGTTCATGGCTCAAATCTTTTCAGTTTTAATGTCTAATCCGCAATCATCGGGAATAAATATTCTACATTTGGTCACAAAAACATAGTAGTTTGTGTTGGAAACCAATGTAAAAATTGTTCTCCTAAATCGATAGGACATGACGAGTACAAAAAAAAAGTCGTACAAATCAAATATTTCAAATCACATAGAAAAAGCACAACGCAAACACAACAATATTTACGTAAAAAATCCAGAAAGAAAAAATTAAACGACAATTGGAGTCCAATCCAAAAAACTAAAAATACCTTCATTAATAGAATTAAAAAAATACACCGACTCATTTATAAACTCCTCTCCGATCCACATGGATCACCGCAATACTTCAATAGATGAAATAGATTACAATAGGTAGACCAAAAATTACAGAAGGCAAGATAACGAGATAGAATAAATGAAGAACTTCTCGAAATGATCTCTCCTTGAATTAAACTCCGAATCTCTCACTCTCTTCCTCTCTCAGAAAGTTGCAACATTTGAGAACTATCTCCTTATAATCTTGTGATCATAGATATTGATGGATTAGGATTAGGATTAGGAAAGACCCATCTAAAGTACGTCCCCAATTCCTAAAAGATCTGGACCGTTGATCACGATCCAACCGTTTAATAAATTATTCAATTTTGACCTTCAGCTCCAACACCGGTATACCTTTGGTATGCCAGTAGTGATATACCTTTGGAATACCGAAATTGTCCTTTTTAAGTTCGAACCTTTTCTTGAACAAACTATGTCAAAATCGGTATACCTTCGGTGTACTATACCTCTGACTCTGACATTGGTTTTCCAATACGTCCTGATACATGCTGAATTATGCCGTCTTTGTCGCCTTCGAATTCTCAAACTTCTCCGGCACATGGATGACGCTCGTCGTACTCCGGGATGTTCTTCATATAGGTTGGGAACTCCACCCAACACCAACAAAACTTTCCCTTCCCAACTAGGTGGATAAGCTCGTCATTTCGACGATCCTCCTACGGTACTCAATTTTTTCCTTGGCAAAATTTTTGTTACCATATCCGATCCATTATCATCTACATGAACCTTTTCAAATACGACGCTCTTTGCCTCATGCACATCTCATATTCAATGATATCGAGTTGCAATATGCTTGGACTGACTATGAAATGTCGGATTCTTTTCAAGGCGAATATCACTTCGGATATCGCAAAGCAAAATATACTACTCTTGTTTAAGGTCCATTTCATGCAGGAACGTTTTCATCCATAATAACTCCTTGTAAGCCTCCATCGCCGTAATAAACTCTGCCTCTGTCGTATACAAGATAATACACTTCTGCAACCGCAACTGCGACAAAACTGATCAACCATCAAACATCATGACATAGTTCGAAGTCGATCTTATGTTATCCAAATCCCCAACCATATAAGCGTTAATATGCCCAACTAGATTTCATTCGTCACTCCCAAATGAAAGCTTCCAACTAGTAGTTGTTTGCCATTGAAAAGTGAAAACCTTCACTTTTAACAAACGGGAGAAAGAGTACCACTTGCGATCTTTTATAGGATCTCTCTAATATACTTTTCTTTCTGGAGACGTGTGATGATGGAGATCGAACATGACTTTTGGTTCCTTTACGGCGTTGACGATGTAAACCCCCTAAAATTTTACTAAAATTTTTTATTATTTCTTTTAATTCTAGTATTTATATCTTGAGTACGAATACGTTGATACTCCGTATTTATGACTTTTGGTTCCGTTACTCCTTGACGATGTAAACCCCCTAAAATTTTACTATGATATTTAATTATTTTTATACGAAATTTTGTTAAAGAGTTTTAATAAATCCAGAAAATAAATATTTTTTCGATATAATATAAAGGCATTTTTTTATTTTGTTCGAGTATAAAATATGTTGACCCTGTAGGACCGTTGAGCACCTCTAGAGGGGAGGGGGGTGAATAGAGTGTGTGAGAGTGCAGCAGAAAAATCACCAATTAAATTTTTTTAAGCAGTTTATAACTATGGCAGGAATAAAGAGACAGTAATATAAATGCAGCAAGAGATAGAAGATCAAACTCGGTGAACACCGTGATATATACTAGTTTCCCTCTGAGAGGACTAGTCCAGTCGCAGGTACTCTTGCCTGCTGTTAATCTACTATTTGCAAGCTAAATGACAGCTTGTCGTCTCTTTACAACACCGTGCTTGGTGACAAGTGCACGACCGACTTCACAACATCGTGCTTGGTGACGAGCGCATGACTAGCTCCAAAAACTGAGATGTTTTCTGAACTTAAAAAAATATCTTTACAACTCTGTGAACCAAACACTCTAAATCGAACAGATGCTACTGACTTTGTCTAAGAGATGTATAGGTGGAATGTGAAAGCTTTTCGCTGAAAAATACTTTAGAAATAGATAGAGAGAAGAGTGAATGAGTGATTAGAAATAAAAATTCTCTTCTGTTTATATTTGTTTTTTCTGACCGAACTCGGACAGAGTTTGGATGCAAAAATCTCGCAAACGAACGTTGTATACAGATGTGGAGGCAACTAAAATTTAAATTTGGGTTGACCGAACTCAGACTGAACTCGGTCAAAGTTCTGTCACTTCAGAACACCTATTTTGGGTCCAAATTTGCATAGGGTTTGTGGGCTATTTGGATATGTAAAGCTTTGAGAAATAGGTAGACTTTTTGAGAAAAGGACTGGAGTTAACCTAAGCCAGTAATACCCGATCGATTTTACATTTATTATCCTAGACTCAACAAAGGATAAAATATAAAAAAAATATAAAAATGACTCGATCTGGTTTCCATTACAATTGGCTTTTGGATGATGACTTGAATGCTTGCTGTGGATGCAGTACGTTCTTCTTTGATATTGGTTTCACTGACCTGAAATGCTAGTACCAGTTCGTATATTTTGCGTATCGACTTAATTTGTCATTGATTATCAAAATCAGGTGTGACCATTAGGCAACGGGCTAACAATCTCTCCTATTTTGATAATTGACAAACTTGTGTCTATTCCAAAATATAGCTAATATATAACTTTGAAATAATATACCCGACTTGTTCTTTGATTCATCATTTGAAATTAAATTTTGGTATTGCTCTTCTCCCCCTTTGTCTTGTACAAAATGTGTAGCTCCCCCGTAATGTGTGAAGCCAACAATTTATCCAAAATATGCAGACAAAGAAAACAAACAGAGTAATATCCACAAATACAAGTCACATCATAAGTAGAACTAGTAGCAGTGAACTAAAATACTCAAATAGCATAAACTAAACTGAAGCCAAAGTACATCAGATATGCATAAAAAGTCATAACTAGGAGAGTTTATGACTACTAGAATACTAGATAAAGTCTAACTATGACAGTTTAGACTGGTTCAAAATGTAGCTACAATGATCATCATCACTAGCAAATAAAACTAAAAAAATACTAAACTGGAAACCAACATCACATCTGTGCATCATCATCAGCAGAAGGAGCAGGAGGATGTGGATCGAAGTAAATAGTGGTCGGATCAAAGTATTCGAAAGTGGTCGAATCATCAAACCTCGGTCCAGCAAAACGGAAATGATGGGTCATATGAACTGGATGTGCAGGGTCATGCGCCAAACTCCAGTGTAGATCAGCAATGCTGTTCCTCAATACCTGAGCCTGTGAGGTGTGTCCGGACTCTGCATCAACATAACTTTGATGACGTTGTCCCGAGAGGGTGACAAACTCATAAAGCGCTGATAACGTTGCTCAGAGAGAGCAACAAAGTCATCGAACCACTGAAAGGACTGCAGATCAAATCCTGGAGAAGGAGCAGCTGGAGAAGAAGCATCAGGATCATCAGCAGGTATAGGAGCATGCTCAGCACCCGGTGGAGGAGGAGGGTTAGGATATGTCCTAGATCTAGTCAGCTTAGAAGATGTAGAAGAATAAGGACACAATTCAAGATTGATGTTGAATCTTCTAAAGATAACTGCTAGATGCATGGGGTATAAAAGATTACGCTCCACTCTCCTGCAACCGATCATCCAAGCCATAAAGGTCTTAGGAATAGAGAATGGAACACCAAAATGTCGATGATATATCGCAGACATCTAATAAAACGTGATCTTGTCAGAAGATCCCGTCTTGGGAAGCAAAGCGGCGAAGGCAAAGCAATGTAATTCATAAATTTTTTGATTAAAGTGATTTGAGTACACCATACCATTTCGAAGAAGAGGTCTAGGGTGACACATTGCTGCCTTAAATGAATCAAGGGTTACATCTTCAGGGAATTGAACATGATTAATGTCAACCAACATTTTGCCAACATCTGGCATGTGAAAGTGCTTACTAATGTCAGTTGAGTTGAATTCAATCTCATGGCCAACAACACAGGAGTAAATGCTACCGTCGTCCCTAACTTGCATATTGTAATAGAACATACGGACAATATGATCATAGATGTTGTCAGGGGTTTCAAAAAAGTCAAGGAGGTAAAGTCTTTCAAAAGTAGGAATGTATTCCAAAAATATTATAAAATTTATGGAGCACCCTGGACAAATATATCTACCAGAAAAATTATTGAACTAAGATTCTGAGAATTCCAAAGAAAGAAAAAAATGCAGAATCATAATCCTCTTCGTCACTAGGACGAGCGGGACTGAAAATGCTAACAGGTTCATACTACAAAGTTGAAGATAAACCTGCTTGAGAAGCTACTTTCTTTCTTTTATGGAGTTTGGGAGCTATAGATAAATAACAAAGAAAAGAGAAAGAGAGACCTCAAATGAATGAAGATAAGAATGAAGGAGATCACCTTTCGAGCTTCGTAGACCTAAGGATTGAAGAAGGATGAGAGCTTAGGAATAAGAAACTAGGGTTTTAGATGGATTTTCGGGTGGCAGTATGAAGAGGAAGATAGAGAAAAGTGGGGTTTATATAGGACTAGGGCCGGCTGTAGTAGTTTTGGAAAATTGAACCATCGTCGACCGAACTCGGTCCTAACTCGGCCCGAGTTCGGTCAGAGTTCGGCCACTTGTATTTCCTAGTTCATAAATGCAAAATAAATAATAAATACACTTGATAACTTTTAAACTTCTCCATTTAATAATATTTATTACTTTGGGTTAGCTGTAGAGGCTGGATTCCAGCTAGCGGTAGTCCGAAAACTAGTACACCTTGTCGCTTCAGGCTATTTACACCTGTATGATAGAAGGACCCTTTTGGCTTGTACCCAAAATAACTTCGATTAATATTTTAAGTTATAAGAATTTTTATTAAATATAATGCATCATGAATCCAAAAATTTAAGTATGCCTAGCTCTCGACGCAGATAGTTAAAGCGGTCTTCAGCTAGTGGTCTTATAAAAATATCTACTAGTTGATGATCTGTGTCAATAAACTCTAACAAAATATTCCCGTGTTGTTGGTGATCACGTAAAACGTGATGATGAATTTCTATGTGCTTTGTACGTGAGTGACAAACATGATTCTTAGTCAAGTTAATTATGCTAGTGTTATCACAGTATATGGCAATCTTCATGTAGTGCACATTGTAGTCTTCTAGGGTTTGCGTCATCCACAAAATTTGAGCATAACAACGTTCTGCAATGATATACTCAGCCTCAGTTGTTGATAGCGCTACAGAATTTTGCTTTTTGCTAAACCAGGAGACTAAAGCTTTACCTAGGAAATGACACGTACCGTTGGTACTTTTACGGTCTACTTTGCATCCTGCAAAATCTGCATCTGAATAACCAATTAGGTCAAAAGATTTAGTTTTGGGATACCACAAGCCGACTGTAGAAGTTCCCTTAAGGTATCGGAAGATACGCTTAACGCGCATAAGTGTGATTCCTTAGGATTAGCTTGATATCTAGCACAGATGCAAATGCTGAACATGATATCAGGGAGATTAGCATTTAAATATAATAAACTATCAATCATACCTCGATACTTATGCTGGTCGACTGGTTTGCCACTTTTATCAATGTCAAGCTTGGTAGATGTAGCCATTAAAGTTTCGATAGGCTTTACGTTGTCGAAGTCATACTTCTTCATTAAGTCCTTCGTATACTTAGCTTGGTTGATGAATATTTCCTGTGAGTGTTGTTTGATCTGAAGTCCTAGAAAGTAGTTCAGCTCTTCCATCATACTCATCTCAAACTCACTCTGCATACACTTAGCAAATTCTAGACAGAGTTTTTTTTAGTGGAACCAAAATG